>SJJU01000287.1:0-98365 GCA_012932125.1 Conopomorpha cramerella
TTTTAAAGGTATAATTTTGAAGGTTACTCCAGTACGCTTAGTATGGAAGCGTACAATTGTATTGAGATGACGCTTTCTGCTTTCCTATTGCCCGTGTCAGAATAGCAATACCAATTGGATAAAGTTTCTCGCGACAGCACCCGCCATTAGCGTGTACTATCTGTCACTGGACCCTACTACCCTCTGCTAGTTGCATCGCTCCGACATCGTAGAGGCAAACGACGTGTATTGCTGATGTCTTTACTTTAATTTCATTGTCGTCCGCAGTAAAACAGCGATGCAACTACAACAGTGTAGTAGACTTAGGCCCCCTGGTCGACTTCGTCTTGCCCTTTCCCCGAAAGGGTTGGATTATTTCTAATTGGCTCCAGTGGCGTGCACACCATATAGGCAAAAAGACACTGCCTACCTTAGTATTTTGGCTTCCCGACCTAATGATAGAGTTATTGTTAGATATTTTTTGTTGTATTCACGACACAGGCTGATGAAGGTCCTGTGTTTTGTGGGTGAGTAGATAGGTAAGGTATCTATATTTCGTAAAGACATGTTACCTATACATAAGTGTCAATCCTTGAAGATTAGTCTTGTCTACCTTGCTATGTCTTGCTTGTCTACCTTGTCGTAAAAGCCAGTGTACGCCACTGCCTACTACTCTGAAACGCGTAAGAGACGGCGTTTTACGATAATTCTACGCTACGTACTGGTACTTGAAATACAACTAATAAACTATATTTTTCGTTGGTCTAGGCAGATCATAAATTTCATTTGATGCGACCTTGATACAACTTCTCTATAGCTTTCAGGTCTTATTTCTTCCCGAAAGCGATGTGTCGCAATCGGGGACGGAATCCGCAACCTCCTTTCAATACATACGCATCTCTTTTCGGATAATTTTACCGAGTAAATTCTTCAGAACATTAATTTTCAGCAACCATACCTGAAACAAAATAAAAATAATATTAGTAGACATATAAGGTAATACGTTCCAGAAAGTTCAACAATCATCCTAATCAATTACTTTCTATAAACATAAAAAATAATCGTTTTGTAAAGAAGTATACGCTTCTATGGCAGTTGATGTCCAATTAAAATCTCATCTGACGAAATAAACCGTGTAATGAATACCCAGATATAATCTAACACTTGTATATTTTGTAATTTTATAGCTTATTAATACACAGTAATATTATTTTCTATTTTACGATCACTACAACTAACTCGAATATATACTTAGTTATCGTTAAATTAGGTAATAAATTAATTATGATATGGTTAAAATCTGAACTGTTATTTCCTGTATGGACTTTCTATCTCACATATCCTTAGTAAGAACTTGACACTTGGTTACACATCTAACTGTACCCCGCGGCGTTACCGGTCATTTATCCCGTTTATTCCATTCCTTAGCCATTTGACAGGCCCATTGGTGTAGTGGTCAGCATGTCTGCCTCTGCTCCGTAGGATCGTGGGTTCGATTCCCACTGCTGACAGTTTCATAGGTGATGAGCTTTTAAGCACTTGTTGGATGTGTCTGGGTGTTTTATTTATGTAAGTATATATTTAAATGAAAAAATATATACATAAGTAAATATATCTCGTTGTCTGATTTCCATAACACAAGTGCTTTAGCTACGTAACATGTTGTAAAATATCCATTTATTTATTAACCAACTAGCGACCCGCCCAGGCTTCACCAGAGGTTTATTATCTATGTAGCATTTTGGTGGCAACTGTTTTTAGTGATGGAGTAGTAGGCTGTATAAATAAAAAAAAAGTTTTCTTTTTATTTACTCAACAAAATTATTCCTTCATTTCAATAATTTTACCCCATCACTAAAATCAGTTGCGACCAAAATGCTATGTAGCATTTTTAATATGTAGATAACGGTCTAGTTTTCAGTGTTTCTCTACTGTGCTATGCATGTATTGTACATATAAAAATCGTCCTGGATCACATTATCTATTACAAAAATCCGCACCAAAATCCGTTACACATAGTTGTAAAAATCTAAACATACATATGAACTGATAGGGACAGCTAAAAGCGACTTTGTTTTACAATATGTATTGATTATGTAGTTTTGGAACACTAAATAGGAACTCGCGTTATTCAGTTAAAGGGATAACTTACATATATAAGCCGCCGAAAATGAGATTTTTTTGTAACCTGTAGTATGGAAGCTTATATATATCTCACAAGGGTTTACATACGTGTGTTAAAGTATGCAAATACTTTTAAAAACTCATTTAAAATATCGTGTGGAAATTGACCGTTTCGAGTAGGACACCCGCCTATTTAAAACGTCAACTACTTGTTAGAATATACTAACCGCTTTAAATAAATGCAAAATTTATTCATTCTGTCGTAGAAAATAGGTAAATATGTCGCCTTGCATTACCACTTTCAGAGGTAAATTGCACTACATTTCTCTTTAGGCACTTTAATAGGTAAGTAAGTAAATCAATATGTTTTCTTAACCACAACATTTTCACCGCCACGTTTCTCTCTGACGTATTTATGTTAGTTACGAAAATTCACCAACGCCTCGGGAGATGTCATTCCATGTCAATGACGTTTCGCTAAAATTACCAATATGGCGACTGTCTCAGCACCATTAGAAATTAACAAATAACACATACGAATTTTCCTGATATATGTCCCCGATTCGAAATCTTTAGTTTTCAATCGAATATACCGTTTCGCTACCTATGCAATTCGCTTTTTTATAATATGAGCGGGATATATAAGGACAAGGAAAACATCGTGTAAAAACTTTAACGGTCATAAGTCCACCACTTATCACGTTGTTTATGAATCGAAAGTAATGTGAAGTGATCGCCGGGATCCTACAGGATGTATATCGAAGACGGAAAGGCTATGTGTGAAGTGGAATGGCCAGTCGTGAATTACTTATTCGCCATGGACAAAAATTGTCAATTTTCGAACACATTTAGTAAGTTTCTTTTTTATTATGGTCCATATTGTCCTGGTAATTACGACTTGAAATGTAGAAACTAGTCTATAATGACGTAGATTAACTGACATACAAAAAAAACACGGATATAGTCTTCGATTCGTACGATTCGTTTTTATTGCGGCCCCTTAACCATCGAAGTTGTTATACAAATAATTGCGACTATTTTAGTGTATGTGAGAGTTCATACTTATTCATAAAATGCATTTCTGCGACAAAAAAAAACGCGCGCTAAAAAGTCGTAACGCGCACTAGTCCTAACAGTCTTTATAAAATTCTAAATAACTTCCCAGTGACAATTTGATATGCGCAAGCGCAGGAATAAGTAGCTCGAGAATATGAAACCCGAAGCCAAGGTATGCGAGTGCCTAATGACCAACTGCTTTCGTGGTATTATGTTCATTTACAAGCAAGAAAGTCTAATCTTGAAATGATCAAGTAAAGATCATTGATAGGCTGTAAGGAAGCGTACATATTATCTTTATTACACGTGTGTATTAAAAATACAACCTCCTGAACTTCTTGTCAGATAGATTTACCTACTCATCAACTTGTTTAACTTGTCTTTATTACTTTTTCTAATTTTATCTTCATCTAATTAATATTATTGCTAGAATTAAACATTAACCCCCTAACTAATACTATATTAATGCTACGCGTTATGTAATTATGTTGTGTCTTTTGTACACGTCCAAGAAATCCGAATGAATGATAATAATAAAAGGACTGAGTAAGTTACACATTGTTTAAGTGTTTTTTTTTATAAAATAAGGGTTTTTAAAGCTCCACCCAATACCATAAATTATAACAGTAGATTTAGAACAGTTACTACATATTAGGTACTCCTTTTTTTAGTTGGCTTATCCAGATGTTCTTTACATTACATCTTTTAGAATTTCATTGTAACCATAATACGACATACGATAGTATACATGGGAAGGACTTACGACAGATTCACCTGTCTGTCTGCAGCGAGACGGACACGGCAATGGCGGACCGCAGACACCCGTCCGTAATCCTCAACTCAATTTATACGAAGTCTTGGATAGTTGGGACATGGGTCAGACATCGAAGGACGACTGATGGCCTTTCCAGAGGACATTTCTGTACTTATTTCACTTGGAATTGGACGCATCGTGTAACTACTACCTACCTACACAATATGCTTTGTGGCTTAGTGCGACAAAGAACTTTCGTTTTTTTTTTGTATCATTATGAACAAGCGTTTGACCACCGTCCTGCCTGATGTTAAGCAGCGATGTGGTCTACGATGGAGCACACTTGTTCATTAGGTACCTATTCACTTAAAGACCTTCAGACTGTACTGCGCAGGAAACACAGACTCCGGTAAGTCGTTCCACGTCCTGGCGGTACGCACTATGAAATATACCTACTATATAAACTATTTCCTATTACCTTTCTTGTATTTAACCATTTCTTGATTTTTGGGAAGTAAACGAAGTATTGTTAAAGCTTGTATTATGATAATATGTAGATTAACCATAAGACTCGATTGTCTTTGGGTTGACACCCAAATTCCGTTTAACCACACGCCAAAATATGCTTATCGCAATGGACATTACTTTTCCAAGAATAAGCAGGGAGAGGAAAGACAAGTCAGTTTTATGCAAGATTGTGACAAAGCAGAGTCATAGTTTTCTTCATAAATCTTACCGCCGTTATCTTGCCGTTATGTGATAGAGCATTGTTGTTGCTATTTTTATGCACATAATTTAACAACAAGTAGGTACTACGTCTGTTTTGTTTCACTAAGTCTATAAAACTTCTTCACTTTTAACAAGAACCGTTTTTGGAAAGTACTTACATTCTCCTTTGGACTTGTTTACAAGTTTCCTGAAGTAAAAAAACCTTAAGCAAAAATCCCCATCTTGCACACTGGAAAAATGACTCTAAGTGAATGTGTGGAGAGTAGAAAATACTCTGCTCATTTTACTAAACTAACCGTCCCTTTGCCATTTTTTAGTGAGGAAAGCGGGGAAGTAAACAACTTGGTGCCCAAAATTATGTGATGGCCGTTTTCCTGGGTGCTGAAGTTTGTTAACCCCTGTCCAGGAGCGTTTCCTGAGAGTACCCGAGCCCAATAGAACATTCCGATCCAATTAAAATGTACCCACAGAAATTATCTGTCATTTCTTGTTTTGATTTATTGAAGACCAATTTCCCTATTTCATATTCCAGCAGTGATTGCGGGTAGAATAAATAAATATTGTACTTACAGTTAGTGTAATTTGTCACTTTAAGAAAGCGTAGCACGTGAAACAGGTGGAAAATACAATATTCATTGCGCTACACAATATTTCAGTGATAAAAAAAACAAATGACACGCGTAAATTCCCCTCCCTCTTGGAACACAGCTTTGTCTCCACTATCTATTGCGAATACGTAATGAAGTACGATAACCGAACCTAGAGAAATATTCAGACCAAGTAGAGATTTTCCATTCAGTTCCAAAGCTTGTAAACCTACTAGTTAGAACGCCACGAGATGGTTGAATTTCAGAAGAATTTTGCATATACATCTGTGCGAAGAAGAACAGCTACTGTTGTGGTTATATGATTGCACTTTACCTCTAGTTTATGACTGTAGGTCACAGTCAAAGTTACATTAACTTATACACCTATTGCGTTGTATTAGTCCGGACTTCACTTCAGTGGAAAGATCTGAAAATCTTCTCCGCGATAATTATACGCGACTGCGACTGTAAGCAGCAGAACGGTGCGACCGCAAACCCAAGACACGATGGGAATACGGAGTCCGTTCGCAACAAACTTCCGCAACGGATAGTTGGAAACTAGTACCATTCCGAAGTCAATAGTTATGCTACAACACGACCCAGTTAAATTATACAAAATCTATAATAAACCCGATATTGGTGAGGGAATCGAGAAGAAGCAGTTCCATTTCAAACTGTTCATTATTTACCTAGTTCACCATACTTTTCTCGTAAAAGGAAAAGAACTGATTTTTTTTTTCAGTTTCTATACAATATGAGTACATTTGTGGCCAGTAATCATACAGCGTGGCTTGGTCTTATTTTGTTCGTTCATTGCTCGCTGTTCATTGTGTTCATAACTAGAGACGTCCGCTAATTGAATGGAACGATCGATTGACCACCCAGTTGAACAATTGATCTTCCAATTTACGACTCGATAGCTCTTTACTCTACAAAGAACGTCCTTGCGAGGACAAACTACTTGATAGAAAAAAGTTTCCAGTGAAGCTGCCAGCATTTTTTTTACTATTGTGATCCTAAAAAAAGGAGCAATATAAAAAGATGTTTTTGTATCACAATATGTGTATGATATAAGTTCGGTGTACATTTCAATCTTAATTAATTAATTAGTATATACAAAGTCTCAAATCGCGTGGCGTTTTCAGTAGTAGAGTCAAAAGATAGTAAGCTTAACATTAACTGACCAATCAGAACGCAGCATTCAAACGACCTTGTCACTAAAATGACAATGACACATGTAGATTTAAATCCGAGCGAATTCACACATGAGCACGAGTATAATATTAACAAAAAATACTTACATCATATCCTACAAATCGATGTTATCAATACGTAAGGCATTAAGTTACAAAAAAAAAGATCGTGCAAAGAAATCAAGTTGGCAAGCCATAGACAATACGGTTTTTCGTTTATACTTGTGGCGGCGAATGACTTTCAAAAATGTAATAGTCGCGCCTCTAAATAATTGCAAGGTAGGCCAGTACGTTATCGTTTAGGATAAGGCTTGAGTTGCGGGTTGGTTGGGGGGTCACCAAGTATATCAATATTTCACATGAATTCTTCTGTATCTGTGTTCTCGTGGAGGTGTCCAATTTTGAAGTCGACCAAAATCCTCGTATCTATAATGTCATTAGACAGTACGGTTAGTTTTTTTATTTGGCACCATCTCTACCTTAATGATGTTTAAGTGACAAATCCTGTGCCGACTTAACATAAACACGCCTTACAGTCTACAATTCCACAACTGGAAAAATATAATTAAAATGTTTTAAGTGGACAACGACAATAAAACGAAACCGATGCAAATGAGTTTGCACTAATTTGATACACACTTTATTATACAACGTCATCCATACCAGGTGGAAATTCCATTTACGTGACCAAACGGTTTGCGTCAACTTTCATAGTGCGAACCGCCAGAATGATTGGTCGGAGTCTGTGTTTCCTGCGTAGTACAGTCTGGAGGTTTTCAAGTCACAGGTAAATAGGTACCTAATGAACATGTGGGCACTTCGTAGACCATGTCGTGTCTTAACGTCAGGTAGTATCGTGGTCAAACAATTGTTTATATTGTTTAAAGGAATATCGTTATTTCTGTTATACATATATACAGACTAGCTGTACTGTGCGGTGTTACACGCGTGTCGGTCCCGTGGAAATTTCGGGATAAAATTTACTCTATGTTACTCATAATGTAGGATACTAATGGTGAAGGAGTTATCGAAATCCGTCCAGTAGTTTTTAAGGTTATTAATTACAAACATTCATCCATACAATTATTTCAACGTGGATAGTGTTGGTATAGATAGATAGATATGTTCGATCGGCCATGAAAGTGTCTATCAGTGTTGACACTTCCTGTGTCACTAAAACATCAATAAGGTAGAGTTATATCGTGACAACTTAACAATAAATAGTAGGAATTCGTTATAATTATTATTTAAGTGTACTTAGTACCTCACACATTGCGAGTGTACTACTAACTATACTGTTGCTTTTGCCCTCACAGGGTTAATGTTTGAAATTTATTTAAGAACTTTTCTGTAACATGAGTGCAATAAACGAATTGAATTGAAACCTTAATTTAAGTCTATAAAATGTTAAAATAAAAACGGCGAAACTCGACAGTCACTCAGCCTAATATGACAAAACTACGTTGCCCAAGGAACCCTCATCATCATCATCGGCCCATACTTGTCCACTGCTGGACATAGGCCTCTCCTATTGCACGCCACTGTGATCTGTTTTCGGCTTCTCGCATCCAGCTTCTACCAGCCATCTTGCGTACTTGCGTAAGGAAACCCTATGTCAAATAAAAAAAATAAGTACCCACTTCATAGAAACTTACCGATCAGTTGATTGTCATTTTGTATAAAGAGATTCTTACTTTATGCTGGGATGTACAGTGAAGCACCTTTCCATAAAACGACACTCGAAACTCAAGGTAGAAATGATTAGTTACACCAAAACAATGTATTAACCTACCTACGTACTTGTATGTCAAGGCAATGTTTTGCATTACATTGTTTACGTCCTGGTATTTAGCGGGTAGATAGTTCTAAATTCGTTGCGCAATTTTGTAATCAATTTTGTAAAACCTTTCATATAAAGTCCAGCGATGATCGTCAGTGAGCTGATAAGATGATTGTGTTTTTTGTTTGATTTTAATATAAATATTATTGAAAAATCTCACAGTGTTGTGTTAAATTTCGAACATATTATTACAAAAACCTTCCAGAGAATGCTGCTAATGGCAACTTTTAATTAGGTAATTCACGTAACAAGAAAAAACTTCTTCACAAAAAATAGAAATCGCCGAAAAATACCGAAAAAGATTTTTTTTCTAGTTTTTATGGGACTACCTTTAGAATATATCCGTTCCAATATAATAATAATTATTCAAATTTATACCGAAAATTAATATCTATACCGTCCATCGGTCGATCAAATTATGCGTCCGTATATATGCCCGTATATATGCGTCGACTTGAGAACCTCGGTTTTTCGTCGGTAAAAAATACTAAACGGATTTGGCAAATTTCGCAAATTCGTTAACTGCAAACAACAAAATTGCGAAATTACCCAATACTCCTTCTAGTTGGAGCGTAGTTTTTAAGGTCTACTGTTCTTAGGCTTAGGCTTGTTAGGTACTACTACTAACTAGGTATATTCACGGATAATACCTGTATCGAATACCACAGGTAAGCCTTTCGCCAAATAAACACGGCAATCACGAAATTGTGCAAGAGAAAATGTCAACTCGTCGCATCGGGTGCCGTGACGAATCCAACTATCCATTGCCGGGCCTAGGCCTTGCGACACCATCAATGGCCAACCGTCACGCGCCACCGCCGTCACAGACAACTACCTAACAGATGAATGTCCAAAAGGTTGAAGTTTTTTAATGATCTAATTCATTTGAAGCATCCACAGTACTGAGCGTCTCTCCATCTACGGAGTAGTGGTTGTTACTTGGATCTGAATTAATAAGAACGGTTGTTATGGGTTCGAGACCTGTGACTTCGAGGGGTACAGCAGTACTTCTTTAGAGCCTATGTACCTGTGCTAAGCAACAATAATGGTTCATACGATGAAGGATCACATCGTGATGAAAGCCTTACACAATGATGCGATGGGCTCACCTCCTGTCACGTTCGGTTAAATACGCTTGGTGAACCCTATGCCATCTTCATTCATTCACAAAGAGTGTTGTAATAAGGGCTACCTGCTTTAACACAAAATTAATATGTTGGCACCTCTTATAAAATTACTTTGTCGTGTTAAGTAACCGTAATAAAACCGATTTATAGCTCTATTAATTCTTTGACTTAAAAGAAGCAAACGCGGCATTTTTATACCTCGTAAAATGTACGTATTGTCTTACATGCACGGAAACAAGTAACATAACAAAACATATCAATTAATGTCAGCCAATTCTGCTGTACTAGCGCAATAAGGTAAAAAATATACTGATTATTTTGACCCAGATTCGCAATGACTTCGGAATTATGCATTAGCTTCTGAACACATAGCGACTTACATTATCTAAGTAAATTAAGAGCGTAAACAATCAAATCAACATAAAAATGCTTAATTCGAATAGTTTCAGACAACGGACATTCGTTGTCAGACAACGGACGATATAAATGTTAAGAAATGAAATGAACCGTTGCATCCATTACTATTTGGAAATGATGATGCTAGTAATTGTTGATTGTGTAAGTGAAATAATTTTGTAAGTACACGTTGGTAATAGAAATGTTTTCTTCCCGTGTCAGAATATACCACTATTTATGCGGAACTGTTACTAACCTATCGTTAGTATCAGTTACTGTTCCAAACCTATTCATTTTAACGTTTTCTGTTAAATGTAAACGCAGCTCGTACCTATACTCGGATATTTAATTCCCATTCACACAATTTTGTACTCTAGTGCAATAAACTTTGAGTACATTTTACAAGATGAAGAGCTTTAACTGTTTGTATTAAATTTTCAGTTTAATTTACATAAGAATAAAGTATCATATTGTACGCAAAGAAACTGTTAAGATCGTCCTTCGAATTGAAAAAATTGAGCCATTGAGAGAATACCTACAAAAAAATCTCTTACCTTCAGCTTTAGAATCAAGCCTATGCAGACATTTACACAATACTCTTATGGTAAACGGACTTGCATAACGATCGTGTGTTGTGTGGCAAGCAGTATTAATAAAAATAGGCCCAAGATTCGTTATCTTATATTTCTCTTTCTTAGACTTGTTATCGGTATTGTTAGTTCCAATTCAGAATTCACAATTGAATCAATTTGAACCAATGAAAATACCACCAAATAACAGTGTAAAGGGTATTTCTCTAAGTACCTAATTTGACAATTCTTCTATATCGAATAGTAATGTTAAGAAATCATTAAAATATTTTACAAATAAATAAGGATGTAGATGCCAGTAAAAGCCTGGATACAATATTGTAAAGAGACCAGAAGTTAATCCTGTTGAAGCAAATCCAGGTTTATTACACAGCCATCGACAAGTTTTCATTACCCGACTCAGATCTCAATCAAAACTTGTATTGCAGTACTAATAATCGATACAATAATAATTAATTTTATGTCAACGCTGTGCTGCAATGGCAAATAATAAAATTATGTTTTCAAAATGTTCGTATATGAAACTGATGTTATCTTTACCAAAATGTCTTTAAAATCCAGCAGTTATGGCAATATGCAACCAAACCCAAGTTGGTTCGGTTTAGTACATATTGGTTGGCTTACTATATTTGTCCATTATTGTTATACATAACATTATCCTCCGGTTTTTCTATCTTCAGTGTTTATTTGCATTAAGAAAGCACAGAATACGATCGTAAAAAAATATAAAAGTGATCGTAAAATTCATCCAAATTAGTACACGAAATGAAATAGGTATAACAGTGGATCAGAAGCACGAATAAAAAATTCGAATTCCTTATAAGAGGTTATTGTACTCTACGTATGCCGATTTCAAGTAAGTAATATATCTACGATATAATATCTACAATATTAAATAATGCTAATTAAGCCACATACACATTTATCTGGTGCATTGGAAAAGTATCGGTTTAATATATTAAACATTATTGTGTTCACATGTATCTAATGCAGTGTGTTGTGACGGCTTCTGTCGAATACATGGAAATGATGCCCTTCTGATATATCACAACACATCAGACAAAGTGTGTACGTGGCCTATACATCGCGTAAACACACGCAGTTGCTTAACATCCGTGCAAAATGTCTTCAATGAAACATGATAGTTTTCATTTTCACTACCCACAATCGGGTTAATGTTCATTTACTCAGTTTGGAGTTTTATAGTCCAACAGCGACTGGGATTGTTTGGGAATACTTTTTTAACATCCAATAACAATAAATTACGGTCTTTAACCAATTACACAATTAGCCAATGGCCGATGAAGTGAGGATATCAAAGACGACAAAATTACCAATGACAATGACACTCCAGTGCAAGCTTAGATGAAATCTCAACTAACAATTTGTCGTTGAAAACACCTATTCCACGTTCCTGCTATGGTAATGGAAACCAGTCCCAACATAGCGTTGTATGTTTAATTCATTTCACATAAGGCACTGGCAGGGGTAATGATGCAAAAAGACCCTTCTCTTATAGTCTCCTGGATGCTTCCTCATGACCATACTGGTGAAGAATGTGGACGTGCTGCTTTGATAACTCTGGAAGTAATGGGCATATTCTTCGCACTATACTTTCATGGTCACGTAATCCTGAACAGTACCATCGAAAGCTGAACTTCAGCAAAGATGCATTTGCAATACCAGGAAAAAATACAATATAAGATCTGAGGACCTGTACAATGACCCCTGTATGGCAAGGAGAACAAGGGTGTCTTTTGGGCGACTCATAATAGCTGGTCTTCGGGATTCGTCACACTTGATTGACTTGTTTGGTAACTTTTTAATTGTAATTTTGACGATTTCGCAACGGGATTCCGGTATTATTGGGGAATAACTCAGCATGCACCGTGTTCGGTTAAGAATAACTGTGCTTTACTGCATTGGAATTAACAAAATATTACCAACGTTTCTCTTTAGAAACAACAATGATATTTCGTTTAGAAATTTAAAAAATTGGATTTATCGAAAAGGTCGACGTGTATGTGTGCACTAAACGACGAAAGTGACAAAAGCTAACTTAGCTCCTCCAAAGCGTTTTCCGAACCAATAAGCTCAACTTGCAATAAAAAAAGCCATCTAAATCGCTCAGCCACCCAGCGTTGGGAATAACGGTATTACTTCAAACGACAGACAAACTTAACAGGACCATTCTGTACTGAACTGCACATTGATAGATTTATCACATTGGAAAAGATTTAGCAATTGATGTGATTGGTCCGCTCGAAATGCGGGACAGAATACACACACGACGACATTACCTAAAAGGCTCTCCAGCGAGTCTGCTGTAAAAGCTTCGAACATTGAATCTATGCGCCATTCACGTACCAATAGAAACACGCCCTAGATCGCAAAATTTTCAGGACCTAGGAAAATGTATTGCCGATATCGGTTGACCAAAAATCCTTTTTGTTCTATACCGAAAAGGAACCTCAGAATTGTAGTAGTAGTCAGAAGTGACTTCTTTCTGGTAATATTCCTCACATAGCTGGACCCCGCGGTTTACAGAGTTAGGCAAGGTGGACTGATGATAAAAAAAACTCCTACAACGTCTTTAAATTTTTATAATATAAATGATATATTGTAGTTTTTGTCAAACGGAAATCGATTTGAATGCTGATGAGATTGTCAGCGATCACGTATTTGACTTCTTCTGGGACGTTCTGTTGTCATATTGGTGTGCGTATTTAACTGAAATTGTAGTTACAACAAAATTTAAAACGTTTTTAGATCTCGTTTATCACCTACTTTCTAAATTCTAGAGTTCTGAGCAACTGGTCGCGCTTTCGTTTTCAGTTTACATACAATAAAAGATTTCTTTGTCGGTTTTATTTTTCATTTTCACGCTGACCTTTTATGTTTGATAAAAATAGCTGTTTTCTGCGACCATAATAGTCTTTTTGCGTTTCAACGAACGGTGAAACGAAAATTACCTAGTTTTGAACCTTACATTGTTATCTAATTTATTCACGCCTGCTTCTTTCTCCTTTTCCTTTTCCCCAACAACTCCACAATGTATAACTTCTGCTATTATTAAGCTGGATAGAATGTGCATGTGTTTTATCTAGGCGAACAGACAAAAATAACTCTGTGGTTTTACTTGAGTACAGAAAATCCATCAATGCACAGTGCCTGTAAATGTAATCTCATTGAGAGTGCCCGCTTGCAGCCGTACGCTTTATGCATCAACACTCAATGTTGTTCCAACTTTCAACGCTCTCACATTTTATTTACGAGGTGAATCGTATAAATACTGAAACTTTATGGAAATGCAATTTACAACACCGTTTTAATGGTGATGGTTTCTTTGACGGATATGGCACCGACTCGGCTGGAGTAGGTAGGTGTGTAACTTTTGGTTTGAGTTCTTTTGTAACTGGTTTGGTGTGGTGGCTATTGTCTTACAACGGAGCGTCTGTGGCCCAGAGGTCTGATAGTTGGACTTGCAATTGGGAGGGTGTGGGTTCGAGATCTGCTGCACTGAACGTATACCATTGGGACGTTTTTTCAGAGCCACAGCGTGAAAGAAAACATTGTGATGAAATTCGCACACCATAACCTCCACGCTATCACGTTCGGTTAAATAAGGGTATTTATATAGGGTGAACCGTGGTCATTTGCTGCATTTATTTATTGCCTCACAAACTATACTATACAGCAGGGTAGGCAGAGGTATTTACTAAGGAAACGCACACGGCGACCTAACGATAACCGGAGTATGTAAGAAATTACTGGGCTGGCTACCGGTCACCGATACGGCCATATATTTGTCCATCGTTTCACATACTTAGTTTAGAAAACATACCTTACGAAACGGATAGTTGCTTTCGTACAATGGAGAATTATCGAGCAATAGTTCCCAATCATATTACGTATATATGTTTTTTTTTTTAATTAAAGATTTTTATTATCATCATCATTTCGTGAAAGTAAGTATAGCAAACAAGGGCAAATGGATTTTAATGAAAATTGACACGACAGAAACTTATCTAGCAACTGATTCGTGTAGCGACATTCGATATTAGCGACGTCTAAAAACAAAAAAAAATATTTTAAGCTGTCAGATAGTTGTCAAATAATAATCCCCCATTTTAAAAGATCGTGATGTTTACAATCTATAAAAATAACGTCCCGTTACCCGTAATTTCTTATTAGCGAGAACTGTCAAACCAAAAGTGCCTTAGTCTGCAGGTCTTCAAAAAAATAAAAATAAATACACTTCACGCCCTTAATCCCAAAGAGGGGTAGGCACAGGCACTTGCTAAAGCAAGTACCCACGAGGTCTTCAAGTCACGCGTAAATCTAATTAACAAGTGTGGTCCGCCGTATCACTGCTTAAAATCAGGCAGGATGGTTTTCAAACCCTTGTTCACTGTGATTGAAGTAAAAAAAAACATAGGGGCCACCATGTCTCCAAAAGGTCTATCCATCCTATTAAAAAATATGACGTGAGTTCATGTTTCTTAACGTATAATATAAAATAAATGATGTGGAGAGATACACGCAAGGAAATATATACCCTATTGTGCCACATTACCCAATGACACAATTGTATATTTTCGTAAACACTTTTTTGTGCGGAACCGAACTGCTAGTAGGTGGTAGTGCGTAATGGTAGCTCAGCTAACAGTGGCCGTAGACAACTGAAATTGGCGGCTGCTGATATTTTCCAAGTTAGGTTACATTATAAAAAGTAACGAGATCTTGTAATACAGTTGGTAAAGAAATAGTACAATTCCTTCGACAGTATCGGACATGTTTTTTGTTCACGTTTTGTCCAGGCAACTGAGACGCACGGTACACAAATATTGGTATTGGGTATAAATATACTGTGTTAAATATCCATTAAAGCGTTCGTAAATCTAATAGATTATTTGAAATCAGCGCAGTCAATTACGTTATAAATTATATTTCGTGGCATTTATTTTGAATTCAACTGTGGCGATGACTAAATCATTGATTGCCACTAATCAACAACCATTTTATCGTTTCTAAGCGGATGATTTTATGGAATAACCAATTAGTTTACCTACTTAACCTGTAGCTCTGCACCTAATTTCACTTCAGATACCACAGCCGTAGTTGGCCACATAGTTAGAGTTCCCTTTTACGTATAGTTGCTAGTAATTAGTTACTCGTGAGCTGCGGACTCACTATGTCGATTTGAAAGACCCCTTTTGCCAAACAAAACCAAGGCCCGAGAAGTGCGAAGCGTAATATTCTATTCACTTGTGAACAAACTGTGCTTACAACGGACTTACACTTGTACAAATGTTTTTATTTCAGTCCCAGGTATGACAACTAATTTGTTGGTGTCAACTAACCACTTGCAAGTTGTCTTTCACTTCCGCCTGCCCACTAATGGCCCTATTGAGAGGTGCAACTACATAATTTATGGATCTCGCTAAATCACTCCCTTCAGTTGGCGACAGGTTTCGCTAGATGGCGTTGATATTCATCTAACTGAGGATGGCTAAGGCGTGATAAGGCTTGATGAATAGCCTGTTTTAGCCTGTAAATGAATCTATAATCTTACCTCGCTAACTGTGTGCGACTGCAAAACATCGACGCAAATGGCAATAAACTTGCGCTCGTCGCTTGTCGAATGGAAAATACAAATGGAGCCACAGGCAAAGAGTGAAGAGATAAAAATGCAGCCACTCATTATTCATCACCACCACTTCTCACGAGAAACGCAAACAACCTTCACAACCTACAATAGTAAACATCCATTGTTTGAAACGCAGATATTACTTTACATAAACCCTCGCCGCTGAGGGATGTTAAGAATTTCTAACTGAATAAATTAACGAACGTCCTGTGGGAAATGTACTTCCATCATTTCCAACGGCTGAGTAACCTAACCCAAACTTCAGGGACATCTTGCTTAAAACTGTGCTAATAACACCGTTAAGAATGATACCGAGCAACCTTATTCCATGGAAAAAACATTTTAGCGTAAAAACTTCCTGGCATATTCTACACCTTAATCCGGTCCCTAGAGCACATAATAAGCCCCCTGATATATAATTCAGGGGCTGAAAACCGACAGTTTTGGCGGCGTCCGCCATCATTCTTGCCGGGAAAACACCTGTCGGCGACAAAATGCGCTGGAGACACGACAAACGGGGATAAATATCTCGGATTAAACGTACTACGACGTTCCAGATCCATTTTGTTGAATTGATTGGCAGTTTTGACCTAGTTGAGAAAGCGTTACAGTTTTTTCCAATCTACTATACAGTCGGGTGTTTCCTTTGCAACAGAATAGTTTTATAGTAATCTTAGACAACAAGTGTAGAAAAAAAATTAAAGTAAAAAAATATAATATTAAATTAAAAATGGCGTTTGCACGGTTGAGTAAGGACGAGCGTTGGTACCTACTTATTGTTTTTAATCAGTTCGCAAACGTTTACACAGCAACATTGGAGTTTTCATTTAGCGAGTTGCAAGTCAGCAATACCTTGGAATGGTTGTGTTTACACAACGTGCTGTTTTACCATTTTGCCTTTTTACTCCTTCGTTTAGCCTTTTTACAATTCTCAGAAGGTCGACTGTTTAAACAGGCATATTGTATTATGCATGTGTCGCAGACTTTCTAACGATTAGAAGCAAGAATTTATTGTTTTTTAATTAAATCAACTTTGACTTTTGACAAATCAGTCAGAATAATTACGAATCACTTGGCCATTTATATTTGTGCGCGAACCTTAACGTCAATGTTTACCTGTCTAAATCCACAAAATGAATTAGACTTCGCATTCAATACCATCCACAACAACGGACATGACATGACAAATCCCTGCGTTCGTTTCCCCCAATTCCATATCTCTGTCCGACTAAACAGCGATTAGATTACTCAACGCATGCATTACATGCCATCCTACTATAAAGAGTCCTGGCTGCTCCTGTCATGCTATTGTTGGGTGTTCCCGATCGATATAATGCAGGCACGGGCAATCTGCTATCCAATAAGTATATTCCTTGGTCTTTGTTTATTCAGTTGGTTTGGGAAACAGAGGGTCGAGGGGACGGTGAAGCGGGTAAGAGTGAACGCGAGTCGCAAGCAAGGTGCGGTCCAAGACTGCTTGACGCCTGTAACTCAATCCGGGGGGCACGGCACACGTTGTTGCCTTTATAGCCTCCTCCAACTTCCTGCAGATATCGCCCGATGATTGGGGAACCTTTGAAAACGAGGGTACGGTTCCCGATACGGGGTTACAGCGCTTTTGATGTTATCGAAATGTAAAATGTTCGACGTGTTACGCGACCAGAAAACGTGCGATCGAAAGGTAAAATTTTCTGTTATTGAATTCGGCGGCTGTAACTAACAGTTAACAAAAGAACGCTTTTTTCAGTAGTTGGTCCCCCCTTTTGTTTAACGTTTTACAAATGGCAGGTAGGATAAGAATAAAGTGCAAACGATGTTCCTAGACGAGGCGCAGGACACCACAAAATAACCAAAAACTATTCAACAATTGCTAAAATGATTGGAATAATCAGAAGCGTCTGCTTTAAATTCGTAAATTAAATAATACTTGGGTATTTACAGGTGTGACTACAGCATCCAAATTTCCGTTCCAACATAAACTTGGAGAGAAGTTTCCGCTTCCTGTCTCAGTCGATAACAACATTTTCAATAAATCTGAAGCAGTCTGTGAAGGAAATGTCTTGATTCGCACCACTAACTAGCTGCGATGTCGCCACTGGACATTTTATAGGCTCCTAGAGAAATAAATACTAGAATTCTTTAACTAGGTTTCACGGAAATACCAGAGCTCTTATCGGATCTGGTATTCCACTTAAATGGAGATACCTATTTAGAGCGTATATTATCAAATTAATTAGTTACCTAATTAGTTGTATTCATATAATTTCAACAAAACCAACGAAGATCACATTTAACACGCTTCACAATTTACCATCAGACTCGCACATTTCACAAAATTCCCTTTTATATTTTTCTACACAACCAGCCGTAGTTATAACTGTATTCAGGCTTTGAAGGAGGGTTTCTGAAATATGCTGTAACAAGCACCCTTGTAGGGTTCGCGCTTACCCCTCAGCCCCTCGCGTCGTGTTAGCGGATCCAAATAGCCAGGATTCGCAACATCTGCTCCCCTCGCCATGAGTGATGCTGCTTCACCTACACTTGTATGTAGTAGATGTGTCAGTCTACGTAAGTTCGTACGTACGTACTAAGTATATTGTATTGTGTGTTGTAGCGTCAAATGTTTTTTTAAGGGACTAAGGAGGTTTCTCAATTCGACCGTATATATTTTTTTGTTCGCGGCTAACTGAATTTGATGATTTTTTTTTTTGTTGGAAAGAAAATATTTCAAAGGTGGTTTGATTTCCATGTTTGGGAACTAGTAATGGTTGAAGTCAGTTCTTTTTTAACACGCTTTTATTAGCTTCACTTGCAACTATGTAAGAAAATCTTGGAATCTTAATTTGACCCACTTCCTGTTTTACTCCACTCTGTTTTAAATTATTGTCAAACAGTATAAACAAGCGTTTGAACACCATCCTGTCTGCTACTTTATTTTAGCCCTGGCGCGTACTTATTCCTTAAAACATTCGATTAATTTTATATACGCTAGTTTGCAATTCTTGCGCGCAAAAAGTGAACTGAACGAATTTCAATGGAACTTTACAATAATATATCTTAGCTTAGCTTATACTTCGGAATAACTCATGGGCTATATTTTATGCCGATTTTCTACAGGAACGAGATAAACTGCTAGTAACACGGCAGGATAAAATATTTAATATAAAGATATTATATATTTAATAAGTTTCTTTGTTTTCTCACGTACATACACAGCGTTGTCCCTAACGACTGGGAAACGTTAAAATGAGATAGCAACAGAATTTCAGCCAGAAAGAAAGGTACCAACACGTACTAAGGCCTATAATATTGGGTAACTCGTAAGTAAGACACTTTAATCTAATAAAGCGTCGTAGCCTGTCTTAGAGAAGGCCTACGTTCACAAGTGGACCCATTGAGCTAACATGATTATGATGATCATGAAAGTCTACAAAAGCATCATTCCATACAAAATATTTCGTTTACAAAATTACCTTTTAACACATTGAAGGACAGTCAAGTAGACACAATAGATGTATTTATTCTTATGACTGCTATAGCCGTTAACTGTCTGCCAATGTGTTAAAAGTTTCATCTATTAATACTGACCTTATTCGTAAGACCAAACGCATAAAAATGTACTTACCTTTGTATCTATATCGCACTTACCTTGTCAACGAATATAATAGAACTGTTGATTGCTTCTAAGAAACCTTCATAATAAAAATGTATGGTATCGTTTTTATTTATCACGATAACAGTTTACTCGTCTTTAATACATTGACGGACAATAAAATAGACACAATAGAATTTTTGTTGTTATGACGCCTGTTGCCCTCACTGTCCACGAATGTGTTGTTAATCAACTTGTGTTTCATGATCTTTATTAAAAGCATATAGGGTAAAAGCCTTTTATGGTTACTGGCACCGTTTTTTAAAGTGGTCACAACGGTTATTACGTCGGCGAAGCTACCTTACATGCCGATTCCTATCGTCAGCTTATCGAAATTGAACTTGAGAAGTCCAGTTAAGTTTTTATCGTGCGCTTTATCGTATGAAATAAAAAATAAGTTTCCTACATAAATAAAGTAAGTAAATGGATAATAAAAGAAATGAAGTAAGGAACATTGAAATATGCGCCCGGCATCATGCCGAAGTGCTAATGCTTGTTGGTCTGTCAAGAGAAAATTAACTAAAGGAAAACCACCAATAACAATACAAGAGAGAAATAAACACAGATATCAACATAACATTTCCACCAACTAGACTAGACGGAGGCAAAACAATGCCGATCCCTTTTAGGAACAAACGTTTTATTGGTGAACTTTATTATACAGGAGTAGGTGTATGTGGGTTCTTAGCTTACGAATACTCGCTCTATAGCTGTCCCGCTCCCCCTTGTGACGGTAAAAGAGACGCAGTAACACAAAAGTGTATTGTAAAGTACTAGGGTTTCAGGAAGGAAGCGTCGCTTTCGAGTCACATTCGCCATTACACACCGCGTCAAGATATTCGCAACTTTGCAAGTTTTAGAAGTCATAACTATGTTTGTATTTTGTACAGTTGGAGGGCTCTACATTCCTTGGCGGAGTACCTTTTCAGGTAGAGCTATGTGACTGTCGACTCCCGAGCCGGTACTTATGTTTATTGCAAGTGGATTGCTTTGTATTTGTGTAGGCACTACACTAGCAGTAGACGGGACTTATACAAGAGTGATTTAGAACTTGCAACTCAACTCGCTATACAAGTTAAGTTAGCAGTATTAAAAGTATCTAATTACGAACTTTGTTCGCTGTCTGGTATCGATTGGGACGATTTATCTGGTTCTTGTTTATTTCAAAGATGTGGTGGAATTCAAGTTTTAATTTTCTACAGTTTACTTTATCATGAGTAACGAAGATTTATTATGTCTGCTAAAGCAATTTAGATTGTTTGTGAGCTAATTACCTAAATAAGATGAGGAATTCTGGCTAGGAATCAATCCAGATTCTAACTGAATTTTGAGTAAAGTAAAAGCTTGAGAGCACCGTTGCAAACTCAGTAGTGCATAGTTCATTAGCTTTTAGAATACACTTTGCAATTTTGAAGTTCCATTTCACTATTTTACCAAGTCATACGAGCAGGATAGATGTACAAAATAACAGATTGTCTATTCGGAAATATATTCTAAAAGTCAGTAGTTCAATAAGTCTTATGAAGCCCATAACGTGTGTGATGACAAATGTCAAAAAAGAAAATCCAAGTCGCAAGGATATAATATTTCCGAAAAAAATAAAGACTCGAGATGCAACATAAATATTATGTTTTCCGAGCATTATCGTCGGCCGCGAAAATAAAAAATGTTATTGCAAAGCCGGCAGGGGGTAGATGAAGAAAGTTCTCTCCGGAAATCCCCCAAAATGGCGGCTGTAAATTTTACATTAGAGAAAAAAAATGTTAAATCCTTAGGCGTAACTCTCGAGTTAGTTTCAGCACTTGGTATTCCCAAGATGATGTCAAAAATAAACTTATCATTGTTTTCTTCCTAACTAGATCATCAATCATCATCATTTGTCTTCCTATTTAGATATGTTCGATGTTATTAGCGGGAACTATGAGTACTTACAATTGTTTGAATGAACTACTGGCTGCAACTATAAATGTGATTACGTTACATACGTTAGGGCATTAGGTACTATTTATACGTATAAAGCTACTTAGTACCTACTAATGAAGTCCACCCTTTTGACATAAATATACATGGATAATAATATTAAATAATCATGTCTCATCATAACGGTAACGTTAATTCAAATAAAAAAAAAAACATACTCTATATTTTTTAATTCCTTTGTTTTCTTTTCCACATCGCAGTAGCAGGTACTTACTTAAGTAAGTACACAGAAGTAACGAGATTTTTTTTAATGCCGCAATAATAATTGATGTAAGACCCAAGGCCTTTGAATGGAGCATGAAGTGAACACGGACGGAATCAACACGACTTCTATTGCGCAAGTGTTTTTATTTATTACCATTGTATGAATGATGATGTAGTTCGTTTTTTTTTTTAAATACATGACACGTGATGTTGGTGTTTCGAACTGGATACGTGTGAGGAACAAGCATCATAAGGTTGAATTTGCCTTGATCTGTCTTGACCTACAATTTCTCTCATGATGTGGGTCTGCTTAGGTTGATCGGTGCAATTTTTGATTACGGACATTTTAAATGCGAGGTCTAATACGAATTATTTATCGAGATACGGTACGAATATGGTTGGGTAAACTTATCTTTCGTGAAGAAGGACATCAATGTTGTTATTTAACAAGAATAACATTTAAGTGATCGTTTTTAACAATTAATACCCAAAAAAAATTAATTTAACATTTCTATTTTTAAACTGCCTTTTGAGCTGTCCAGTCGTTGAATGTCTCGTTATTTTTTGAGGTACTCTTTTTTTGCGGACTGTTTCATAGAGGTACTCTTTAGGTTATTTGCGCTATAATTCATCTGGTTATTGAATATTGTGAGAGGAGGTGAGAGTAGTAGAGGACCACACCTCTTGAGCCATCCACGAGAGTGGCAAGAGTCATGTGGCACGTCAATTCTTGTGACACAATTCTTAGCCGCTCGTGTTACGGGTACAGCTTGTTACGAAGATGCAAGTGTCCGCGTCGTGAGTCACGCATGCTGTCTCCCTCGTAACGGATTGTGATGGAAACCGACATATCCGGTGTCCCGGCACGACCCTCCGAACATACTATTGGTATTAGATAATCTGATTATACCCTGGTACAGACAAGGACTGTCGGAAAGTAACACTAGCTAAAACTAAATTATTTTTACATACCGACATTCCTTGACCGTACTAACCTAGCAGCCGGGTTGTCGGGTCGCCAATAACATTTCCCCAAGTTACCAAGTGTATTCTACACTCCCGTAGATGCATCGATCTGACATCGCAAAGTCCTTACTTTTAATAAGGGCGACAGTGAAATGAAGAGTAACAAAACCAGCGATGCACATAGTTTGACGCTGCGATAGCAAAACTAAGCAACTACGAAAGCGTATCATCGTATTGGCCCCTCAGGTGTAGGTATTTCAACACATGGTGAAATGTGGGCTACAGATTAGCAAGTGCTAATCAAATGCCTACGTAAATCGATCTAACAAACTTGAGCGTATTTATTTTCTATATTACCGTGTCAGTTATACAAGGCACATATGTCTACATATATTTTGGGGTATATGGAGAGAATGAAAGAGTCTATTAAAGAACGAGATATACAAGGGTGGTGTAAGACACCGGATGATGTCTTGGCGGAAGGTGGCGTGAAAAGTACTCGAATATGAAAAGATGTATAAATCTAGATGAAGCGGAAGGGGTACGTCAGGGCCGTGACAAATGGAGATCTGTAACCTCGGCCTACCCCTCTGGGAGACTGGCGTCAAGTGTATATGTATATGATCTTTACATATGTATATTCCATTCTATCTACACACAATGGTGACGTCTATAATCTATTGCAATATACAACATTCGAAGAAATGATATTCACAACAATAGACTTTTGTTTTTGATTTCATGATACTTCATACAGGTATTATATGAATGCCACCAAACAAATGATGTCAATTTTCACATTTCATAACATGAATAAGTTTGGGTACGCCTTCTGTGTATTTTGTCGTTCATATTTTATGATCGACTTTATTACTGTGGGATAGATCGACTATCGTGTGTGGTCTTGAGTGCCATCAGATTGTTATTCAAATACGAATCCCACAGTTTTCGATTTGACCACTTACTCTTCTCGTATTGGCCATATTCCATGTGGTCACCGCATTTAGGTTATAGTCCTGATTGGATTGATCACTTGGCTGAAATATTACAGCCACAGCTGAAGATAGTTTTAAAGAAAAAGGAACCGGTTTCAACCATTAATAGCCGCCCGCACATACCATGTTTGAAAGTTCCCCTGGATTTATCGGGTCTGTCATAATCATACCTTGACTTTCTTGTCATCCACACCACATTTGAAATAACTTATTTCAACATAAAAAAACATCAAAAACAGTTCATGAACGACGATGTTATCCGCGAACAAATAAAAAAAATTACAAATTGAAAGTCTTCTTTTTTTAAATCGCTTAAAAAGTACAACTTCAGCAAAACTACATACACATTCATCAATCTATGAATTTCAAACAGGAATGTCGATTAGAGTAGATGCTCTTTTACTTTCCATAGGAACTTGTACTGAGTTTACTAAAAAAAAATCAATCTATCAAAAATAGTTGAAAACAAAAGAGATGGCAACTACTTTAAACTATGATTGTGTGTTTTCGGACTCGCGCTTTTTTTTTAATAAACCTCCTTATTGACCAAGTATCTGGTCTGGTCGTAAGGTTGAATCTCCTGAGACATTAAGATTAATTTTTTACTTGTGACAGATTAACAACTACCTTATTGATGTTTTAGTAACACAGGAAGTGCCATCAACACTTCAACACAACAAACTAATAGACCACTTTCTTAGTCGACCGTACATACACAATACACAAAACCGCACATATATATCTACAGAGTGATAAGTGTTACTTTAAGCACTTTCGATTTCTCCGCCTACAGGTCAATAGAGTAACACAAAGATAATCTAGATTGAATTAGCATCGCGTCTAGATATCGGGAAGGATTGCAATCTTCATTTGATTGGCCACAGTGTTATGTAAGGTAACAATTGTTTGTTACATTGTTATGGAAAGCAACTTAATGGTGGTAGGTAGTAGGTAAGTACTGTCATAAAATTATGACTTCATCATCATAAACTATAACGTTTTATCTTTACAATTACAACTTGTATTATCGATTGAAATGTGTGAACAAGTAAGAAAAGGACTGCAGGGTAGAAGGAAGATGGGCCGAGTTCACTACTTCGGTCCAATACAGATTATGTAATAGAATAATGATGTGAAGGATGTCCATTATGAAAGTGATAATGATATAGGTAATAGAGATCTACAGCACATTCCCGTAAGGATCTGATGGGGGTGGGAATATTTTATCTTATGGACTAATGTAATTAGCCAGCTTTTTAAGCTCATTCGTGTCGTTCCTAATTGTATAACTATAAATAAGTGCCTACTTTGTGCCTACTGCTGATCATCATCAATTTAATATGTAAGTGCTTACGAGTTCCACTCTCAGAACTTTAGAGAAATGTCTCATAATATCGTCAGTAAAACTCGGAAGATGCACAATAGGAACAACCTCTTTGTCTGGAGGCCGTGGGCCGTGCCCTCAAAGTTCAAGATCATGACTCCGGCCCACCATTCACTATATTACTCTCGTAACCCTTAATCACGTACGTTTAAGAGCTACATTCTCATGTCAAAGTGTTTTACAGTGTCTTATGCAAATGAAGGCTCCGTCTTGACAGTGGAATTAATATTCAGGCAGCAGTCGTCGAAAACCGGCGGTTATTGGGCATTGTGATGACACTTCGAGCTATGCAAATGTATTTCTTGGTCGTTCGTTTCACGAAACTCATTATAAAAGAGTCTAGTTTCGACTGGTTTAGTATAAATATTCAATTACCGTATTTATGCACATGTGTAGGCGGCCAAATGCAGTCATCATTGTATTATTTTTTTGTCGGGTGTTACTTTTAGGCAGGTAAGTTCTACTTATATAAAGCGTTAAGTAATTCCACAGTCACAAAAAAATATTGGCGATACACATTAGCTGAGCATTATACGTATCACACTCCATATTATAAAAGATAAGGACAAAAAATGACATTAGTGGGCGTCAAGTAGGTAAAAACCTCACATATCAGTGTAGTTGACGCCCACTAACGTTTGTTTTCCCTTATCTATGATTTCCATTGGTAGAGAATTCTAGAAGCTACACAGCAGTCAGTATTTTGTAGAGTTTAACCACCAAATCTCTGGTATCACATCAAGGATGTAATATGTTACTTTTTCATACATTATAAATTCATATTTGGAATGCACACGCTTTGCCAAAAGCTACGACTCGTACGCCACAGCCACACTCATGATGTAGTTTACTGTTTTCTTTCGAAATATTTATTTATTGCTTGATTCATATGAATTATGAAGATTTAACTCAGGGAGCGACTACGTCTCATCATGATATTTGTACATTTTTACTATTTGATGTAATAAAGGAATTTTAACTAAACATGGATAGTGTCTTTTGCACCGTTGAACTTACTCCCACTCACTCTGCAAATGTTTCAGCAACTGCTGCATTATTTTTCATATAATTAAGTGTCCTGAAAATAACGCAAAATTTCGCTTGAGTATTCACGAAATCTGCATTCTCGGCGAAATTTTTGTACACAGAATTTCTTATTATAATTGCACTTTTACACGGTAGTTTCAAACGGCAGCCTTCCGTCCGGAATCGTAATTTGATTATTATATAAAAATGCTGGCATTCAAGTGAGGATTTTGAATGAGCGATATAAGACTTTTAAATTTCTCATCCTAATGGTAGTTCCTGAAAACGTTCGAAAATAAATCTTGTTCACCTCGTATTTAGTCTCTTACTTTAATCATTTTTATTATAAATATCAGGTAAGCAGCATGCATGCATGATAATTATTATTATGTTATAGGTATGTATCGACGCCGCCGAATGTAAATTATGCTGTAAGCAATTTTTTCAATAACCGAAATTGCAATAACCTTATTTAATGTATAAGTACATTAACATAGTTAAATTGGTTTGTTCGCAAACATGGAGGCACGTTGCATGTCAGGTTTAAATGTTATCGTCTTGTACCTAAAAGAAACAGAAAAGCAACATTACTCAATTTTAACTAAACGTAACTCTCGGGAACAGAATCTAATTTAGTAAAATATCAGACTAAATTAGTCTGCTGCTATTAGTTTCTAAGCCATTTCTTAGCGCATAGTTCTCACGGTTCACAAGTGGGCTTTCCACAAGATACACATTATCACGCTCGTAAGGAAGTGAATTAACAATGTTTGTCCGGAAAAGCACAACTTATTGTCGAACAGATGAACTCAGTAGCTACTCCACAACTACCGCGTGACTCACGACCGGAGCTTAATCAGAATCCGAGAAAGTCATACAAAATACTTATTTGTTTGTCCCGAATAAGACAAGTTCAACTAAACATATCCAACACTGCAAAATCTAGTTTCCTACTCATTTACATGTACGGACAGCGTCAAGTATGGACTGTACTTGCAGCTCTCCTACTACCATTTAACAATACGTAACCCTAAGGGCATCGGAGTACACCTACGCGAACTTGCACCGATATAAAACTGTCACCTAAGTAAAGGCAAACACAGAACGGCCGATAGAACAAAGCCAATAAATCGCACAGCGAAATAAATTAACACAGTCACGAAATTAGATTACCTATATAGGTATCGGTTGCATTGCATTAAAGCAAGGCACTAATAATGAGGTAAAACGTAAAACTACTGAGATCAGCTTCTACTAGTAAGCTTTAAATGTAACTGTACCCACTCAGACCAGCTTAGTATACAGGTGCGCTCCATGGTTGAACGTAATCCTCTTTGGATTGAAATTTTAAATAGCGTATCAGCGTGCATTGCCGTCTGGCGTTTAACTGGCTGATGCATACGCTTGATGCAGAAAAAACTGTTATACTATCCTCATAAATGTATTAACTGGCTGATGCATACGCTTGATGCAGAAAAAACTGTTATACTATCCTCATAAATGTATTAGAGGCGAACATTAACTAAAGCGCTGTAAAAACTCGCTAAAATTTAAAAAATACATTTAGTAGCTGACATCTCAACTGAATCAAACACCAGACTATTCAATTCATTATTTATTCAATAAACACAGGAAAATATTTTTTTGTTATTGCATTCCTTTTGTCATGATATAATAGATCAAAAGAACGCTGGAGTAAAATAACTATGACAACTTATAAATTATTGTTAACGTCGAATAAATTAAGATCTACTTACTGATACAACATGCTTACAACACATCATATAAATAACTACGCCACTGATACTATCCTACCGTATTAAATACACATCACTTCTCGCCTTTTGATCATAAACGGGGCAGAAATATGTGAATATAACTAAAATGTTATTCCACCAACCAATAAATGTGCTGCGCAATTCGATTCCGTATTTAAAATAAACAGTAAAATTCCAACGTTTTTTTGACAGCATTTGTCTACACCTATGTAGCAAAAGCAGAGGCATTTACAACTCAACGTGTGCACAGTTTATAGCCGTTCATAAAACCGTAAATAGATCGAAAACTGTAAACCGAGTCGAAACGTAGGTACTATTCACTTCTGTAACCAACTGTTTCTGATTTCACTGCAATGCGATGCCATCGATCCGACTGACTACATTGATACTTTACCACCACAAAACTTCAAGTGCCTGGAAACCTAACAAACAACTCATTCTAGAAGAACTAACGACACAAACAACCAGTTTGCTAAAGTTTTATTTACTCGGTACTTCGTTGGGTTCATTGTCTGTTAAAGTAATATTTCTCTTCAGTCTGTACCCATCACAATTTTATGAATAGTGTAGCTAGAAATATCTTTGTTCGGATAATTTCTTTCTTGGAGACAAAAATACCTGTTTTCATCTCACAAAATCACTTTGCTTTGGCAATACCTACCTGTTCTTCTCAATCTGAACCGCAAACGAGGCAACAATATTACAAAGTTCAACGATTCCAAGGGTCCTTGAGATAAATGGATCACGTTACTTGATTAACCAGTGCGCATCCCTTCCCCTTATCGCCCTTTGGGAATATTCAAATGGGCCCAGAATATATCACATCACCCTCTGAAGTCAAATGAGCGAGTAACCCCGTGCAAGCCCGTTAACCTGTGTGTTGGTAGATATAGCGCAGGATCATTAAGCTTAAAATTCGCCGTGTCTGTTAATAAAGGACAGGAGCTTTTGCGCGCCTTATTAATTCAGAAGCTTTTGTCAAGATTGGACCTTTGTGCAACACAACAAACATTCTCTGTAAAGTGAATTAGCTTTTTTCGGTGTGTGTTTTGCGCTTGATTTAAATCACCCTTGGCTCAGGTGAAAAGTAAACATTTCAACATATTTATGCTAAGGTATGAAGGTGAAGGAAGTAAAGTAGAGCCTGACAGAACACAATCATTTATCCTGCTTAAAGGAGTCTGGCCGTTGCGTCGCAACATAGCATGTCAGAGTGAATATTTCAGGTAGGTATTTTTATAGGTTCTTTTTATTTATTTACCAGGTCATGCCACCGCATTCATTTCACAATATTGATATAAGTTCATTAAAATCTTTTCAGTGCAGACTGACACCTATGGTTTGTGGCACTTTCACGTCATAATATATTCCCGTCACACACGAATTGGAGCGACAATTTGTGACATACGGCGCGAATCCAGTTAGTATTGCGTGCACGTACCAGTCCGCAACTATCGGTAATACACCCGCATTGAAAATCAAACTTGAATTACAGAGAAAACCGCTTGATCTGTGCACTTATTCCCACTGGGTTCGTGTCCGGTAATGTTTCCAGTATTCCATCACAACTTGTAGCTTTCAATAAATTATAACAACTCTGGTTTCCTCTTCAAGCTTAAATAGGCCCCGTTTTTGTGCTATCCGATGAAATAAAAAAGTCATTGGTAATAAGTATATTTAATCCGGTGTTAGGTTCTTCAACTATTAAATAGTTCAGCAAAAAACAGAACAGGTTGTGAGAACTTTTTTGCAGCAGGTTTCATGTAGGTTTTTTTACACGTACCTACAGCATGTCAGTTGTTGGAGCTCATTACCGTCGTCGCGTTAACGCGACCAAGTGAGGGTGGGTCGTTTTTGCTGTTATAAATCCTACATGCTGAGATCCTCCTGTCGAGGTTTGTAAACTCATTCACAAGAATAAGTGAGAAAAAAGTGGAGCAATGAACTGGCAGTCACGTAGTCGGCTCATCGGCGATCAGGGCACGTCGCAGCTTCTAAACTACCACTCATTGTCAATATTGAGTGCTCTACCGAACCAATGTTAAAATCAATATGAGTACTTATTGCTTTTTATTGGTTGTGAGATTGCTTCTCAACGTGTAGCTTTATTTGGAACGTTAATTGTCGCATATGTCGCCCCTTCATTCCGTCCGAATTTAGTCGTTCGCTTCAGAAATTTGGTGCTCGTGCTTCTGTTTATGCACATATTTTTCATGATCGATCGAAAAACTCCGTGTGATTGTTTGTATAAATACAAAAAGATTTAGCCTTGAGGCGAGCTGGAGCGGACTTTATTTACTGGGAGTAAAGCGTGTGTTATGGTAATGAAGTGAGCAAGTGCAAGGCTGCAGCCTGCACCGACGTCAATAACCCGGAGATGAAAGTCGCTTGTTTATTTGATTTCCCGCCTCTTGACGTGTGAAATATTGTAATGTCATGTTGCTGCCATTTCTGAGAGTAAACTTGTGAATTGAAAACTTCAGACTACAATAGCAATCGTAACCAGGTGTTCAATATCTGCTATGAATCATTAAGTAGCAAACGGATCGGCTTATTTTGAAAGAATCCTACTAATATTATAAACGCGAAATTTTGGATGATGGATGTTTAGATTTTGTTAATATTTCACGCAAAAAGTAGGTGCTTACATTACAATAGTACCTATAGCTTATACATCTAAATAACACGAAGGCTACTCCCGTGAGGAATTCGGGATAGACTGAGGTAACACTAGTGGAGTACACCTAGTAAGTATATAATACAATTAATTATTCCCCACTTGGATTTTTGCACTCTTGTTTTTATTACACAATCTCGATTCGACCGGCATAGAGTACAACTAGGTTCAAGGTTGCGCCATTTTGATATGATGCAGCGAGCCTTTTCAAATCTTATCTGAATCCAAGGTGAAGTTCGTACTAAGCATCAAGGAAATAGGTGAGTACACCTATATCTTTCTGAGTTGTAAAACTTGTTTTGTAATGTACGTGTAAATCATTCAACACGATTTGCCGCTGGCATTGGTTTACTACAAAGGATAAATGACGATGGTATCTCTTCTTTAAACAGGTGGCAATGTGATATTTTTTGTCATATTATTAAGCGTTAATGCAAATAAAGTGCCGGCTTCGTACGAGTGCAATGTTGATACCATTTTCTTGTACATAGACAGCGGGAAAACAGTGGGAAACGACGTTGTCTTATACTATGTGGTGATGATAGTGACCTTATTACACAATTTAAAGGCCCTTCCAAAAAGCCCGGCTAGAATTTCATGATTTTATCTTTTGTTATTTAGTTTTAACCCTTTACCAGGCAGAGGGAATATATTTGAACCTTACTCCGTTGAAATACAGTCTACGATAAAAAAAAATGAAACAAATCCGCCTGTTAAAGGGTTAAATTTGCATAGCTGAATCTCGAAAAAACTTGGGTTCGAACCAAAACTTGATGAAGTTAATGACATTTCAGAAAACGAGTAGGTATTCTGGGGTAGTGTGTGTATATCGTCCCTAAGCTAACCGGACGAAATCGCAGAGTCCAAAGTTGAGAATACGAAAACAAAAAATAAAATGATAAGGTGAGAAATAGTGAACTGACACAACCCTGAGAATCGAGACAGAGATAAATTAATAATGTTTTGTGAATACATTTCTCGCATTACAAGCGCAGCTGATACGCACAATGCGGTCAGCAGCACAAAGCAACGGTATCGGGTCAGATGATAGATTGCATCACCGCTCTGCCGTTCATTTTATTCGTGTGTTCGAAATTCGATTTTAAATTGGAGTCATGGTAACACATTGCTTGCTACTGTTATGTAGATAATGTACTAAATATACAAAAGTGTAAGAAAAAATTTGCTAGTAGGTACCTACATACTACATCATACGTTTCACATGGATATTTCTGGGTCATGTTTCTGGTCGCACAGATCTGTTTCTAATATAATATATTTAACCAATATTATTACAAATCCAATGTTTCATAAATAACAAGCTCTAAATAATGTTACGTACAGGTAGAGTAGATTTTATATATTTTATAGAGTCAACTCCTGCGTATTCCATGTATGGCGTAATATTTTAATAAGCCAAAAGTAGAAAATGTTAACATACGGGGTACATCAATTACTTATATCTGATTACTACCAGTAAGAACGTACCAGGAAAGAACGATTCTAAAGTCACTTTAGTTTGATTTAGGACAGTTCGAGTCGTCTTTTCTTGTTTACAAGCAAGCTAGGTAAAATAAACAATGTCTAGGTAAACTAAGCATTCGGGGAGTAGGTATAGTGCACATACTAAAATAAATAAATATAACTTAGGTACAGAAATGTTATGTGATTTATACGCCATTTTATAATTTTATTACCAATACTATGCTTATCTCGAAACTCTACATAGTTCACTTGTTATTGATACCTCCTTCACTCTTATCTTTAGGTTAAGTGTTGTTTTTTATCGAAACTAGTTAGGTAAGTACTTCGAATGTCATGCTCTTTGCGTACTCTGGGATAATTCCACTTGCATCCTCAGTGCTCACCGTTTATTTTTCTCATGACGGATCCTAGACCTTCGACGCGCCTTCAAAATCCTGCCCTCGAACCGGGTGACAACAACACAGAACCAAACAACACAAAATTCACGTCAAACACCTTTGATTTTGCTGATATATTGTAACAAACACGCTTTATGGGTTATTTGATGTTGGGTTATCACTCACAGCACTCAGATAAGGCGAAAAACACTCAAATTAGTGCAACTTAATGGCTTTTTCGCCCACGGATAACATGTTGCGGGCCGCGTCAACGCGGCATGACTGCGTTTTGTTCCGCAGCCGGTGTCTGACAGTTTGGCGCTGTTGTGCCGTCGGGGAACACGCGTACTAACAGTTCCGCAATTGGCTAACAGATGGGGCGCTGTGTTAATGAGTGCGTTCAACTTCATGCATACACACCAATGGATTAGTGTAGGTAGATTTTAATCCAAATAAATAACAGTGTGGTAAACAATGCATAACATTGTCGTGGAAAACCCAAAATAAAAGTTCTGTGTGACCGCTTTTCTAAATTGTATACTTTATTATAAAATGTACTGTAGTTTGTTGGTAAAACATTTTATTACAAGTGTTTTTGTAAAAAAAAAAACACTTGCAACAAAAAATATCCGTAAAGTGCATTGGTGCACTTACCTGAATAATTTTTACGTCTTTCCGAAGAGTACCGGTCCAAACAGTCGTATTTTTTACACACACGTAACAATCACTTCATTGATAAATCGACTCTACATATAAGAATCTACGTACTCTATCACAGTATAAAAGTCTCTAGGCCTCATACAAGAAATATCGAACAACACGTGATATAACTAACACACATGCGAATCAAAAACACGCCGGCACTGCACAACGTGTCAACGCGAAATTCGCTGCAATAGCGTGTAGTACGTAAATTGGCAGAGTTATTGAATTTCCCACAACACACGGGAACAATCGGGATCGCGGCTTGAGCACAGTTCGCCGTGAATAGCGACCGATAATACTATCCATCACCCTATAAGGCCCTGTGACGCGAAGTTAGCAGCACAACGGGGACGTCAAAATACGCCATAAATAACACTGCGCTTTGGGGCGGGCGGCGCAACCACCCCTCTACTACGCGCCGCCGCCGCCGCCGACACCCGCCCTCCGCCACTACTGGGCTCATGCTGTCTTTTCACAACCTCGCCGTACCGCATTTCTAATCCAACTCGCGTCGCACATACACCTTTTTAAATTACGGAAATGGCTTGTTTTCACACAAAAAAAAACAGGAGTAAAACGTTTCTTTGTAAAAAGTATATTAATTATTCCAAACGGTACCTAAGAGAGCAAACACTAAAAAAATACTGTCAAGTATTTTATAACATTTTAAAATATTATTAATATTTAAAAATAATATGTAGAGATTATAGACCTATCTTAATTGTTATTACTAATTTTAAATTATAGTACGTATGTCTACGTACACGAGGTACGTACATATGTACCTACTAAGCTTAATAGTAAAACTTTGCACATTATCTACCAACAAAAGAATAAGAAGCTCTATGAGCTATGAATTTATACTAAGTATAAATAGTTAGTAATGTTTATGGCGATTAACTTCCGGAAGAATAATAAATACCTTCCGAAGACCTATAATAGCGTAGCGGCGTTCAACCCCTCATAACTTCATTCTAAAGTCGGTAAATGTGCAGGGTAATCATAATCCACATTTTTGCTTGTGTGTGCGCTTTGAAAGCATAACCCACTACGGAAGGGTCGTAGCGTAGAAAGCGCGCGAACCTCTCAAAAGGAGCGAGCGTATTTTTTCCGGTTCATAACTTCCTTTACATTTCATTACGCCCGTTACTACGTGGACGGACGTCATGTTCGGGTATAATCGGAAAAACTCGTGGTGGTTCGTATTTTCTAAGTGGCGGCCGGCGTCGGCGGCGGCGGTGGAAGAGGGCGGGCGGCATGGCCGTCTAATCGATAGAACGTCTACGACAAAACGCTAAGGGCAGCCAGCTTGTAGCCGAAGTCGTAGTAAATACGCTCACTACGCCGCCTACACAACAGAATGGAAGACATTGAGTGGCGCCGTACCACGACTCGAGTATGGAGATTAATTAATTTGCAAGAAGTCAGTTCTCATTCATTTCAGCATTTCAATGGCAGTTTTATTGCTACGCGGACGATGTAGTACGATTTCTCTTGTCGTAAAGGGTAAAACTGGATAATAAGGTCTCTTATCTGTTATTTAGAGATCTAAACTAAATATAGTCGGTAGAGAAAAGGTACTATGCACTTAGTAAAGTATACTAAACTCGAGTTTAGAATCTATATAATTTAGGAAGAAAATTGCGTTCAATCTGTGGATATAGGCAGGTTAGTACAATCAAGGACTGCCGTAACACTTCTAAAATATTTTCATTCGGTTTATGTGTATATACTTAAATATAGATTTCCCAAGTATTTTACTTTTGCCGGCGGTCGGGTACTTGGACTTACAAAAGGAAGGTTGTCGGTTCAAGACCCGTCTGTACCTACTAGTCGCGTACCAATAGGTCCCTTTTTCAGAGCCTATGTAGGTAATGTAGGTATGCTACACAACGCTCATACGGCGAAGGTCTTCATCTTGATGAAAACCACATACCTACCACAAGGTGTGTGAGTCCTGTAACGGCGATGATCCCATATCACGTTAGGTTAAATACGCTTGGTGAATCGTAGGTAATTAACTTGTCAACTGGCTCTGCCTACTCCGCTATAACATTAAAAGGGGTCATCATCAGCCATATGACGTCTAGTAGTGGACGAAGATTTCAATGTTCATATGGGGCGAAATAACAATAATCGCCACGCTTGTCAGGCAGGTTGGCGATCGCAGTGGTGCTGTGGTTGAATGAACTCATCTCACACTCTGGAGAGTTCCCTCAATCGCCTCTTACAACCTCCACTACGACGGGACAAGTTGGACTAGAGTGGTGACACATGTCTTCTATTCGCCGTCACCACACCGCTTAAAAAGGGGTGAAGTGTAGGTACCTATTTATTTTTTTACCGAATTGAATATAGCTATTTTAAGACAGACAGAAGTGTTACGCTACGGCGTAGTCTGACACCTAGTTACCTACTTCGTGGGATTAAAAATAACTAGATCCCGAACTAGTCGATTTCTCACCCAATGTAGGTAGATAGGTACCTACTTGTTTTCTACGTTTTTTATATACCTAATTGAATGTAAGGTACACTTGAATTCGACGGCCATAGCTAAGAGCAAAACATAGGTAAGTATAACTTAATTAGTAGGTTTGCCACTATCATGGGGGACAGATATCAGCGCAAAAAAAATCTGGTGGCTTCATTTCCTACAGCTAGAATATGAACGTAACAAAAATCGAGTCCAAAGAGGGGGATGGAAGGGTAGAATATTCATGAATGGATAGGATAGGTAGGTACCTAGCTTCGGCCAAGAAGCTGGTCTACCACCCTAAAGTTGATATTAATTACAAATGTCATAAGACAAGAAGACTCATTTGTAACCGATTTCTATAAAAGGAGGAGGTCCTCAATTCTACAGTATTTTTTTTACTTTTGTAATCTCAAAAGTTTTCACTGGGTAAACCGCTTTGGATGATTCTTTTTTTTTGTTTGAAAGCTGGTGCGTCCGTCCGGTCTTATTTCAATTTCTTTCAGTTTCGACAATGGCATCCATGAGAAAACCACAAAAGTGTTTATATTTTAGGGGTTGAAGTAGATAGATTATTTACCTACTTGTTATGGTATGAAAGATTTGCATGCTGTACTTAATTTTAGTTTCACGCGCAATGTCATTGGCTCTATTCTACTATTATTATAAATGCGATGGTCTGTGTAGGTCCCTACTTGTAGTGCGTACGCGACAGACATGTGAGTGTGCAGGTTGATAGTTACAGAATATGAAATGTTTGTTATAAGTATGTTAATATTTTCTTACAGAAAAATACCGAACAGAATTGGACAAAACTTAGTGAGAAGGACATTTATCCTTACATATCATCCTAAACCGCAAGAAAATCCCGACTACTTATAGTAATACGAAATACTTATAGTAATTTAAACGTTTTCAAAGCTTTGGTTTAGGAAATATGAGAAATCGAGAATGTATTTTTTATCTTGCCGCGCGAAACTGCTTACCGGGTACATTTCAGTGTTTGATAGATTGTTTGACCGTCAGCGCTGCTGTCAGTACAACTCGATTTGACGTTTTGTCCGCCGAAGGCAAATCGAGAAATTCTAACCAAAAATGGTTTTTCTAATAGGATACATTTATAGATACTTTTAAACTAATAGTATGTTACATTGTGTCAATAAGATTATAGTGTAAATAAATAATTATTAAATATATATCAATAGTCATGCAAAAATCCAAAATACTGAAGTAAGTTATTTCGTACCAAGACAATGTCATTATACTTTACAGACCTAGACTCTAAACAAGCAGTATTTGTTTCCAGTGGCGAGGAATTGGTTGCTAAAGGTGCAACAAAACACGAGGCTTCTTTACCGGAGAATGGTCTAAAAGATGTTGTGCCGAATGGATCTTGGCTTGAACAAAAACAAATTCAAGCAGCTCTAGAAGCGCGAAAGCAGCTCATAGAGGTTGAAAGAATTGAAAAGAGGTAAGAGTGTGTACTCTTTAGTATCATAAGTCTTCGTAAAAAGATATTACAACATACAATAAAACAAGACCATTAATTGAAAGCAATTAAGTGTGTGGTGACGGCGAATAGAATACATGTGCCACCAGTCCATCCCAACTTGTCCCGTCTTGGGGTCGTAAGAGGCCACCGAGGGAACTCTTCAGAGACCGGGCAGTAGTGTTCTCTGTGTTTTAATCCACAACACAACTTTGATCACCAACCCACCTGCCAAGCATGGCGATTTATTGGCATTTCCAATTGCCACTTCAATTCGACATTTTTTTTTAGGCATTTGATGTTGGTAAATACACTGTGCTGATATAGTACTAATATTGATGCAGTATAGTGCACTCTGTCACATAGGAAAATATGGAGCATAGCAAGTCAGTTAAGGAGCAATGGAGAGATCATTGCTCCTAAATTGACTTGCAGCCATTAGCATATTTGAGTTTCCCGGAAGCTCCATACCCCAACTGGAATCTCCTGTCAAACTTATGGTACACTTGGTTCTCTGGATTGAGACCTGTACCATGTCTGCAAGTCCCATCCAATTAACTTTTATCGATATTCATCTTTAGGTCTATTCAAAAAGTCTTAATTATATTGTATTTTAGAGGCAAATAGTAGGTACAATTTTAATCAGTCATATCAGTTTGTACCCAAAAAAAGGTTGACATGATAACAAATAATCACAATATATTAATGGGTATGCTATACATATATGTCCTCAAAATTCTTAAGCAATTTATGTATATTCCAGTGGTGCTCTAAGTCATGCGAAATGGAATGAGACCTTGCAATTGGCAGAAGTCACACAGCAAGCGGGAAGTCATTGGAAATTCTTGGGACATTGTGTAGGAAAGCAGTTGTTCTTGAGACCAGAAGAAGCACTTTTTCTTATTGAAGTGGTGAGTTGCTGTTGTATTTAATTTACATAAAATAATAATAACAATATAATACACTTCATGCCTTTAATCCCAAAGAGGGCTAGGCAGAGGCACTTGCTAAAGCAAGTACCCATGGTTCACCTAGCGTACCTATTTAACCCAACGTGACAAGGGGCGAGCCCATCGCCATTATAGGGTTCACACACCTTGTGGTGTGTGGGTTTCATCACAATGTTGTCCTTCACCGTACAAGTATCCAACCAACTGGACCACAGACGCTCTTATTTAATTTACATAATGTTTAATGTATATGATGATACCTACATATAATATGTCTGTTTTTAACCGACTTCAATAAAGGAGAAGGTCTCAATTCAACAGTTTTTTTAAATGTTTGTTACCTCAAAACTGTCAAATAATTTGGATGTTGTATTTACTAACTGGCATGTGTTTTTTTTTTCAGAATTCCTTGCGTCTCACATACAACAATGTAGTGGTGCCTTTACAGCAAGCTTACTCTTTACTTTTAAGACACAAAGTGAACATTCTTCAATACAAAGTCTATGCCTCTCTTAGCAGACTTGGCTACAAAATCTATAGACATGAAAGTTTCACCCATTCTCAAAACAACACATCGAAGCCTGTTGAAAATTCATTTATAGACAAAAACTCAGCACCTGGTGATTCAGATGAAGCAGTAACTAGTGTTCAAGATGTGTCTATGGAAAATATTGAATCTGTGATAAGTGATAAGTGTACAGAAGCTACTTGTGAGCTTATCGAAGGTATTTATATACTTGCCGCATGTTATTTTTTAATTATATTGAGCATCCTATAATTCTGCTGGCCAGTCAGTTTGATAACTCAGTAAGTCAATCTGCTGAGTTACCTACTGGGGAAATGGTCAAAATACAAACAAATTTATTGTTTCACTGTGATTGTGGCATCACCCTATTCAGTAATAAACCCTCTATGGGAATAATGGGATGAATCTATTGCCCATCAATACAAGCCAGTAATCAGACCTGTAATTTTCATTTCACTCACCTTCCAACATCAAATACATACAAACTGATGTTCTTTTCAGATAGTGAAAATGCCAAAAGTAAAATAGATAATTTAGAACCAAAACAGACACAAAGCCGAAAAGAATTGAAACTTCAAAAATTAAGAGGAAGAAAATGGAAAAGTTTATCAAAAGAAACGGTTTTTGAAGCATATGAACATTTATCTGATTTGCATCAAAACCTTGTTGTAACACTTAGAGTGCCTCAAGAGTCACTCTTGCCAAGAAATGTCTTTCCAAATAAGTCAATATATGTTATAAAGATGAAAAATATTCAAAGAAACTCTAGTACACCACCAACCAATGCACATGCATACAGTTCTTCTGATGAAGTAAATGGTCCAAGTGTACCTCGGATTCATTGTCACAATGTAAATAATAGCAACTCTCCAAGTATGAACCCAACCTCATTTCCTGGATTACCACCACAGTTCTTTGGGCCCTCACAGTTCAGTAATCAGAGACAACAATTTATTAATGTTATGTTTAGTAATCAATTTTCAAGAGGATTCCCGCCGTATTTTCGCATGCCTCCACAATTTGGAAGGCCTAGGTTCTTTCAATTCCCCTATAGAGTGCAAATACCTCCCTTCATGAGACTACCGAATCTAATAAACATGGGCAATCGTCCACCGAGGCACCCGAACCGGAGAAATGAGGACGCAGTACAAAAACATCACTTGTATGCCATAAAACAATTGTCCTCAAGATTAAAATCGCTTTTGAGTCCAAACAACGTTGATCAGGGTATTGTCAATTCCGTTATACGTCTAATTACCACGTACAATGCACGTTTTGGAGCAAGATTACGTCTAAACCTTAATTTCGATGTTATTGAGGACCATAGTGACATTGAAACAATTGAAGTCGAAGATAACTCACCACCACAAAAAACTACGCGAAATAATGAAAATTCTTCCAAACGCGAAAAATATTTGAATGAAATCAATAAGATTTCGGCTCGCCTCCGAGAACTCGAGAGCAAAGGAAAAGCTTTCGCTAGACACAGAAGAGCATTTTCAGCTATTATCAAAGTGTTTAATAAAAAATTTAACGACGAGATATATTTGGATGATAACAATGAAATCAAAGATCGAAGACACATCACAATCGATTCCTCTGATTCTGATTGTGTCATCGACGAACCACCACCTAAGAGGAAGAAGCTAAGAAATCCTTTCAATCTTTTAAGGAGCCTTTCTTCAGAGAGACGAGAGCGCTCAAATAGCCCATGCAGCAGCGTACAAAGTGAACATACAGACAGTTTGGAACAAAGTAATATTTTTGGAGGTAATTGGCTACCACCAAGCTCAGATTTTGGCGCAGCGACCGTAGTCTCAAAGCAACAAAGCAGCGCAATTTCTTTGGAAACGACGATGGAAATGTTTCTTTTCGATTTTGTAAGAGATTATAACATAGACTTTGAAAATTGGAGGGACTTGAAAATACTTTTTTGGGAAAACGTAGAAGAGGAGAGATCTACACAGAAACCTACGAAAAGCAATGAAAGTGATAATACCAAACAATATTTACTTACACCTGAAGATTGTACAGATACAAGTACAGTGTTAGAAAAAATAAGAATCATACCGCATTGCAAAGATATTGCCGACGAAACGAGTATAACTATTGATTTTGATGTGTACAACCGTGATGTGCAGAATTTCAGGAAAAGTAACAAGCCGACACCACATTTTAGGATCGCATGTATCGAGTAAGTATAGTCCAATTCATAAATATAACCAGCTAATAGGTATATGACCAGATCCAAGGCTTCAAGGAAAAGGGTAAAGAGATAGCATTACGGACTATCTAACTGATAAATTTTAATATATTGGAATTGTTGTTTTAATTTCATTTAATTTTAATTGTTATTCTTCCACTCTCTTACGCCAAATACTTTGCTGTGCCCACCAGGGTTTACAATGTCAAGCACATGTTTATAATTTGTAACACCATTATACCTACCATTGTGAAATGCAAATAAATTGAAATTGATATGCCAGGATCGTGACAAGTGGAGGTTCGTGACCTCCGCCTAACCCTCTCGGAAACGGGCGTAATGTAATTGTATGTACCTACTATGTTGAAATATCGATATTGAGTTATTGCTAGTCACACAACGGAAGAGGTACACATTTTAAGTTGTTACGGTCACAGAGGTCCACCACCGAAATTAAGGATGATAAGTATAAAAGTATTGAAAAGTCTATTTATTATTAAAAAAAACATTAGTAAAGAAAAACGGAAAAAACACAACAGTGACAACATTTTTCCAATCTTTTCTAAACACCGTGAACAAGCGTTTGACCACCATCCTGTCTGATGTTAAGTAGCGACGTGGTCTACGATGGAGCACACTTGTTCATTAGGTACCTATTCACCCTTGTAATTAAAAAAAATGCCTATGTACAAAAGGAACGTGCTTTAATTTTGTAGTCATTGTGTACTGTATCTAGTCCTCATTTCCTTCAGCCCATCGCGCTCAAGGTCAAAAATATTAAATGTGCTGTTTATTCATAATTTATAGGGTAAATACTTAAACTTTCAGCGAAACCAGCAGCCTGCCATCGGGCGACGACGTCGCAACACTATACTCCAAATACCCGGACGACGTGACTTTAGTAATGGCGATAGTTGGCTCTGGCTCTATATCCTACCTGCAGATGAAGCCTCACGAACTGCCCGTACATATACCCAACAGTTGTAGTGATGAAAACACAAGTCTCTAAGTTTATTGTATTCATAATTTGTAAGGTTTCGTTTAATATGTATTACAAGTTTTCTAAACGTTGAAACCTTTTGGTCGGGAGAAGAACTCACATATACCGAAAGCACAGACGAAGGTAAAAATATTTATTAAACTTACCGCTTCGGATTCTGGAAGCACGTAAAACTATAAGATAAATATTGTTTTTACCTCCGCCCTTCTTTCACCTTCAGTTAAGACTTTAAAAGTAAATCAACGACGTTAATCAGACGTTTAAGTCTGTAGTACACGTTTTAATTATCTAATTATAAATGCTGGCGTATTTATAATTAGTGTTGCCGAAAAATCGATTGTAAAACTGTCGAGCGGGTACATGTTTATTAAATTATCGATGGACAATGGTTATTGGTCTATCGAACGGCAACATTTATAATATCATTATCCAAAATCATGACTGGCCTCTCCGTTATTATTGTTGGCACTGTTACATTAAGGTTGGGATTTGGTATGTGACCTCTTACCGTGCTTAAGTCACACAAAGAAAATTCAGAGTTCGCTTTATGAATCTTTGTAAAAATCTTTCTTAGAATTATCATTTCGGTTTGGAATTTTACAGGACTTAGCCAATCTTTTTCAATGAATCGTCTGAATTTTCTTTATAAATCTCACCCTGAAACACAGTTGCTGTTCCTATCGCACTGTACGTAAATTACACGCGATAAAAAGGGATAGCACCTACAGTGCCTACCATTTTTTTTTATAATTATGTATAATGGTTTGAATGGAATCATTGTTGAATGTTAATAAAATATATTATTTTTATTACATAAAGTTTTCTTTATTGAAACATGGAAAAGTACAGCTCTTATTAACAAATTGACAGCTAAAGGCATGGCACATGGTAATGGATGGCATTATGTATAAGTATGATACATTAGGAACTAAAGGCAAAATATAGTGTAGTAAATATCGTGTTTTATATCGCACATTTAACTATCTTATAAATAACATACATACACTTCACGCCTCTCTCCCAGAGGAGTAGGCAGAAACTACAGATCTCCATTTGTCACGGTCCTGACATAACCTATTGGCTTAATCTACATTCATACATCTTTTCGTACATGACCTCCGGCTTCGAGTACTTTTCACGCCACTTTCCGCCAGGACATGACCAATCTGGTCGATGTAGGTATGTCTTTCTGGGGCGACCTCTACTCACCCAGCCCCTTACATCACCCATATAAATCTAGTTCGTTAATCGACTTTCATCCATCCTCTCCATATGCATATAAATAACAATGATCCATAATAAACTGCATATCACTGAATGTGTAATTCCCATTTGTTCTATTGAACAGTAATGTGATCGTCCTTATCCTTCTCCAGGAAAAGTGGGAATGAGAAACATGTTCTATAGAGGTAGAACCTATTGGGACATAAATCCGTTTAATTTTAGACACTCCGAAAACGATAACCCCAAGACAAAGTTACAATTGTTTTTGTCGAATAGGACATAGGGGATACCTTGATATCGCAGCTTTATGCTGATTAATTTACTTTATTATATTTATCTGTACTACGACATGCGAAGCATCCATTTAGCATTTAACTTAGACCTGGCGGGTTATTTCGATCTCCCTCCTCCCTAGAGAAATCACCATAGAGTGAAATCCGGGAAAGTTAAGTATGTCCAAAAATTTACCCTAAGAGGGTAAATTACCTTTAGGCTTAGGATAAATTTTCAGACATACGTTTACCAGATTTCGGTATAACCCAACCTGCCCCCCTAGCAAAGCGCTCCAAGAAAGAAATGACATATTGATGACGATTGGTTGAATACAGTTAAGTCGCACGATGTGTGGCATAGCAGCCAATCACAACGCGTTATTGTACTATGTCTTGTCTCTCTTTACGCGCGTGCTACGGCTGCTGGCGGTACGGTTATAGGGTTGTGTCTTTTATAATGTAGGGCTATACCTATGAATGAGCGACTACCACATTTCCTTAAAAGTAAAATCAATCGGGGATATACAGGCAAAGCTAAATCAACAGGGTTGATGTCACTATTACCACTGAAAATAACTAACTGTTGACTGTAATCTGATACATTTCTCATTATGCTTTTAAGTCACAGCTCCGACGTCATCCGATTACGGATTTCGGACGTGAGATTCGTAGATGACTTTGACACACCATTTTGTCGCACTAGTGTGACATAGCGTTTTTTTCTGTTTGTACGGTCCCACTAAAATATGAGTAACCCAAGCTCCGTTAACTTTGCACCCCTTCAGCTGGTGTCATGTACTTGTTATGTCTTAACCTAACCCCCATTTTGTATCACGCTAGTTTGACAAAAATGTGTGACAATCAGTCACGCCCCATGAGTTATGTACTTATGTGCATCATTGCCTATCTAATTTATATCAATACCTATCTTATTAGGCCTTTTGATCTTACATGAAAATAGCTACCTTATTGCTTCAAGTTCATATATTAATAGTAATGAAATACCTTATCAAAGCTTACATTCCACTTATACTTAGAGAATAGCACAACCACATGGTACCTATACCTACAATATAGTAAAGCTGGAGAATTTGTTTGCTCATTTCAACGGCTTATTCCGACTACACAACTTAGAAAATCCACCCCAGGGTAGAAAGTCAGAAAAATCACACATCATACTATGAAAAAGTAATTTCGGCACCGACATAGACAGAGGTCATGTTTTCCAAATATCCACCCTTGGTGTCGGATTTCCACGTCGGATGAACGGAATAATCAATTAGAACTTGCAATCTCAGGAACTAATGTCGTAATAGGTATGATAAGTATAATCTAATTAACTCTACCCGTATAATCAAACAATTGTTCCTAAATTCGCTAACTTCTGTGTCTAATCTACCTATCACCTAATATCTCACTCTCAGGTGTGAAGTACCTAAAGGTTAGGTGGAGTAAGGCGAACTATGAGGCAAAAGAAAATTAAAACAGTCGTGACAATATATTTAGCTGAGATATTTGATAAAAAGTTAAACGCAGTAAATCAAATAATTATATTGGACTAATAGCTGTTATTTAAGTATAAAGCTTACAATCTTTACATGGGTGCAATGCTGCACATCGTTAGAAATCTATATAATGATCAGCGATCTCTACATATACAACTCTACGACAAAAATACACCACATCGAAATCCGTTGCGTAGTTTTAAAGATCTAAGCACACGGGGCCAGACAGCGGGAAGCGACTGTTTTCTACTATGTTAAGATTAAGATAGCGAAAAATATGTCACGGCACTTACTCTTTGCCTTGCTCAAAGTTCTCTTTACCCCACCAGACTGGTCTAGTCCCAGTAGTTCAGTTATTTTTGTTCCTTATTAAACGAAAGTCAACCTTTCTTTGAACAGAAGAAGGACCATTTTAATTTTGAACCTATTAAGAGACATTACAATTTCAGTTGTGACTAACACCACCAAAAATATTTCTGTTTTTCTGACAGATTTTTGGGCGGAGAACTATAATTACTGTCATACTATCCAAACAAAGTTTCAAGAATATTTAACTAGGAAATTCCCCATTAACCACAGGACAAAAAACCAGTACTACTGGGACAGGAACACCACAAACTAAAAACTATGGCCAGCCAAAATTGGTCCCGGCTATATCGTAAAATCGTTCGTTGTAAGGCCTGTAGAATTCCTGCAGCTTCGCGATGGCCAGTGGTTCAATGTACGGATGGTTTCTTCCCTTATTCTTTCCGAGGCAGTGTGATGAGGAGTTCTCTGTCCTCAGCAGACAAGGGAAACCCTTTGTCGAGTTAAAGTAGAAGTGCTTCGATGTTATCACGCGTTTCAGGCCGAGGAAGTCCTGAAGAAAATAATATACACGTCATAGCGGTACTTATACCCCTTATTAACCTTACTATACTATTTTTGATAATTAATTGATGAACTTTTTTTACATAATTGTATGTAAGTATATTGTGACAGTGTTATATTATTAACTAGCGACCCGCCCCGAGGGCTATGCTGATACCAAGTGTTTCTCTATTGTAGGTACCTCTGGAATCACTCTATGTATTTGAAGAAACCGCAATAAAAAAAAATATAAGCATACAAAGGGAGAGACAGCGGGTGGCGACTTTGAAATGCAATAAAATATGTAGTCACGTCAAAGTGAATGTCACGTCAAATGTGTAACAACCTTCCATAATCATAAAAACGGTTATATGATTTTCTATAATTTGCACATCTTCCTGAGGTTGTTGTGTGGCAAAGACAAAACAGTGTGTAATAACTTCAGACCAAAAATAACTAGACTTGTGCTTCACTAGAAAAATGAAAACTGACATTTAGAATAAAACGACACAACAATATGAAAAACATGCAGGAGTGAAAAGTTAAGAGACAATATTTTCTGTCTCTTATTATATAGCAGGGTATATTTGGATCCAAACTATCATCTTGGTAGTAAAAGTGACAGTTTGGATCCAGAGGTCATCATTTTCCATACATTATGGTTGAAAAGAGACAGACTGAAGATGCTACGCGGCTTGCAAGTCTAGTTGTGTTTGGTCTGATGAAATAACTTAGGCACGCAACACAATGGTACCTACCTGCACCATTACCCTCTTACCAATAAACGCGTTGTCACTTATACAGCGGTTATTACAGGTCTACTTGAACTGGTTATTCCGTATTTGACATACAACTGACAAGTTAAGTTGAGCTTTGTGTATCTACGAAATAGCAATTCCGTCATTATTAGTAAGGCCCCATGATATTTAGTAAGTATATCAGTGAAGTTGGTATGTACTTAGGGTTCTCCTTCACGGCAATCACCTATAACTATTATATTAAGTAAACCTACACAACATGTTAGTAGTGTGGAAAACTGGGAAAATAATGGCGCTAGTGTACCAGAGTCCAGAAGAATCAGTGATGACACACTCGCTAATTAATGGCATCCCTATACGTCCCCGTAAATAAAAAAAACTCTGTCAATTATCAGTACCTTTACTGAAACAATGATAATTTAGATTTTGACAAAAATCGCTCAAAAAGTATACCGTCTTGCAAAGTGCAGAAAATTATATTCCCAAATGACAACCGCGACCTGTTTCTCGGAGTCTCTGTTCTGTCATAGACAATAGGAATGTACTAAATTGTTGTGTATTTTGGTAGATTACCTAGATAGTTGATTAGAAAAGAGTATCTAAATGAAATTAAAGGAAAATAATAAAAGGAAGTAGATAGCGCCACTGCCAATGTAAAAATTGAGCTCCCATATGAAGTGTTGTTAACATACATAGGAATTAAATATTAGACTTTTTTGATGTGCGATTAAATATTACCCGAAATTAAAAAGGTAGGTAAGGAAATATCTGCACCCTACACTTACACTTTGCTGGAATACGTTTCCCTTACCGTTTCCGCTACCCCGCACCTCGGCCCTCTCACTTATCTATAGTCGGCGTCAGCTAAGAAGCAAATTCTGGCACATTGATAAATCCATGAACAATTTTTAGAATGGATTGATATTACCAAAACATTTCTCATAAATCGATTCCAAAATAAATCGAATCTTTCCAATATTGTACAACGCTATCAGTCCAGGTCACGCATGTCTGTCAAAATTTGCTTCTTACGTGACGCCGACTATAGCACACCGTTGCCAATACAAGCCAGTTTGCATGACGTCACTGAGCCAAGTGCACAGCCGACGGCTTATAGCTGCATATATCCCCCTGCACTTACCTGCACTCTCGCCATCTCGGAAGCAGGATCCGACACCAACCGCTCCCCGCTGACGAGCAGCAGTTGTTCCCTCGGGAATCTCCTCAACCACCTCCGCAAAGGCTTCGCGTATATTCCCAAACGTACGGGGCCCCAAGTCGCGTCAACAGAAGACTGCGGTACACCGGTGTTGGATGTAGTATTCAGGAGGGCCAGATCTTCGAACCGGGGTAAGTTTGGCCGTTTACTAGAGGACATAATTGATCATTTTTTAAGGAAACGCGCACTGACATAATATTAAACGTTTAAAACGGGTATTATAGCGCGTCAGCTCGCGACCACGACACATGTAACTGTGTGGAAACGTCGGGCAAACAACGAAGGGGCTGAATGAATGAAAGCTGAATGCTTATCTTTGGTTAATCTTCGCGCTATAATACCCGTTTTAAATATTTAATGAAAAAACTAATGATAAAACATATCAATTATGTCATTAAACGCACCGTCCGACTCTCGAAAACTTCTGGCGAGGCAGAAAATCGACTCTTGGGGAACGATCGTTCATACTGGTACTGGTTGGAACAATCGGTCATGAATGTTGAAACCTCAGACTAAACACAACTAGAGTTGCAAGGTCTCCTCTTCCAGAGATATGTACGCAAGTCTATGTACTTCAGTCTCTCACAACCTCAGATGAGGCCGTCAGCGCTAAAGTGGCCTAAGCCACAGTTTTTCATATTCCGACTTAAGTACGTAAGACAATTGTCTAAAAATGATAAAGTAAATTCATTCATGTTAAAGAATCCATAATTTTAATTACAAAAAATAAACATTTGGACAAAAATAAACTTCTATAAAATATGTACACACATAAGTCAGTCATTATTTTAAAATATTGGCTTAACCCTATATCTCCACACTGATTGGTCTTGGGTTAGGCCACTTTAGAGCTGACGGCCTCAGATTAAACTCAATTAGACTTGCAAGCCGCGTAGCACCCTCATTCTCCATACATATTGCTTAGAAAGAGACATACATACTGCCTGAGGTACATCCAACTTCCATAATTTGGATGTACTTACTTCTGGACCCAAACTGTCATTTTGGTAGTAAAATTAACAGTTTGGATCCAGAAGTACGTAGGTACGATACGGTATGCCTGCTACGTCGTAAGTGACAGAAGATTATACCTTTTGCTCTTTCACTCCTGCATGTTTATTATATTATTGTCTCGTTTTATTCTAAACGTCAGTTTTGGATCGCTTTTTTTGTAGTTGTTGTTGTTTTTGGCCTGAGCAAACAACCTATTTGAAAGTTGGGATTCAACTATACTCCGTTACTTAGTATAGGATAGAAGAACATTAAAACAACTCTACCACAATGTTTTAGTGACACAGGAACTGCGTTTATCAGAACTGACCGACCACTTTCTGGGCCGAGCATGCAGAATGCTGCAATTCAAGTGAAAAAATACCCTATAAAAATCTATGTGTTTTAAATAAGGTAGTACTTTAATTTGCTACGACGAACGACCAGAAACAGAAACCATGCGGTACCTATGCTCCAATTCAAGTGAAAAATACTGTACAAAAACAATTCCGTATATGTTTTAAATTAGTACTTTAATCTAGTACAATTTTTTTTTGTTAAACGTACGAAATGACCACCGGCCAAAAACAGAAACCAGTATTCAGTATTTATTTATTGCGTAAGTCTTACATCTAAGAACAAACCCAGTTAGGATGTGGCTATAGAACTACATTTTTAAATAATAGATAACAATAATTAATAATAAACTCACCTAGCCGACTGCGTATAGTCACTGATTGCCCTCGTTACCGGATCTCTGAACACAGCTATCAGCTTCATGCGAGGGTTCAACGCGGAGACGCGGCGTGGAGCCGACCGGGTCACCCAATACGATGGAGTCTTCTCCATGGTCACTTGACCTTTCAGTGTTGGTGGCATGCGGCCGCTGGAACATATATACATGCATCTATTGGATACGTAAACCTCCATCCATATTTTTTTATTGGCTTAACTCATTTTTCACTATCATGACACTTCTTATGCTTACTGTACAAGAGGCCGATACGTAATATGTACAGTAGATCTTTGGAGTAGGTATGGTTAAAATTTACCATCAAATATAAACCAATCCAGTCTTATTTCGATGGATCATCACCATAATATTATAAAGGCGAAAGTTTGTGAGTGCGTAAGTTCGTTACTCTTTCTCGCAAAAACTACAAAACGGAGTCAATGAAACTTTACAGTGGTTCGAATAACTATCTAATAATTATTTATATTTTATCTTATTATTATTATTTGAAAACTATTAGCGGTTTTATAACTGCTAATAAAAATATGAATAGGGCCAGACAGCGTACCTATCTCAATTTACGCAGATGAAATGAAATGGGCGTCCACTAGTGCACAATGCATGCATAATTAAATCTACAAACTGAGAAATTCAGGAGTGGGAAAACATCACAATGAATTGTGAATTTACTTGTGAAATCTTGTTCACCGTGTTTAAAAAATCTAATATATTTAAGTTCAGCATTAGCAGGAGCATTCTTGTCGTCAAAATACCTACCTACGTTATGTACATCACTTATACAAGTATCTATAGCTATGTATATATGTAGGTAATTGCCCTCTACACATATAACTTACCGATACCATTCGAAACCTTTGTGATAATATTTATCAAAGAAGTGCACCTCAGATCTTGCAGCTCTTACGTCGGGATGTATCCTGCAAAAAGAAAAATATCTGTAGATATTACAGTCAACCACTGCCACTGTTGCAGAAAATGGATTCTCTGCTAAAATGGTCGCAAAAGGAATTTTTGTAAGACGCACCCGCAGTCGCTACCGTTCTTATCAGGAAAGGTGTCGGACCGGACGAAACACTCGCAGAATTTTTGAATTTTGGTTTATAAAAGGTCAATCCATGGAGTATTTCATAACTACCCAGTAATTTTACACGTATTTGATTCTATTGGCTATGTGCGCGACGGTTGCGACGCGTAGCGTTTACAACATTTGCGGAAGCTGTCAAATAATAACAATGTAACATTGTTAGTTTTCTTTGCAAATATAAATAAAACCAAAGATTAAAATAGTATTGTTGACAATATTATATAAGTGAAATGTATTCAATAGTTTGTAAAATTAATATAATAATAAAAACCGGGTTTGAAACTATTACACATAATATTAGTTTCCAACCACAAATTGAGATAAAATGCAATAAATTAGTATTAGCCGAGCATGTAAGAACGCAACACGTTAAAATTTAACAACGCAACAACAGTCATGGCCCATTTCTTTGCTTTGATTTTGTACAGCAATCAACACTTGACAGCTGATCATCCGCATTTGTTTCCGATTTCTGCCGTGTTGTGCGCTGCGGTCGTTATCTCTCTGCCACTACTCGCTTTGCACATAGCCAATATGTCAAAAGTCCATGACGAAGCCCGGGTCAGATTATCCTAGATCCTTATAAAGAGTCTGGTATGTATGGATGTAAGTGCCTATGTTTGGACTAACGGATTTGACGAAGCTTAGTGATGATAATACTGCGTGTAAAAGACCTCGAGCAATGGTCTTGTAAACGTTGTAGGGCTCGTCAATATGAACAACTTTTACTATGGCGACAATGCGGTGATCTCGGGGTGCTTTTGCACGTAGATTGTAACAAGAATCTTGATTCAGGACACTACTTTCTGTGGCTATCTTTTCCTGGAAACTTAACAAACAGGATAAAACGATGGTAGGTAAGTTCATGGGAGAAGTTCCCACTGGTGGCGTTTCTATTTAAGATTAGATTTTCTTCGTATTTTAGATTAGATTTTTTGTCACGTGATTGTGTTTTCGTCGATTTTTATTATTTTCCCAGTCGCCAGTGAGAACTACTTGTTAACGAGGTAGGAAGCTAATAATTTAATGAAGCTAGTAGTTCAATGGGGATTTTTTTCAAACTCTAAAAATGTCTTATCTAGATGTCGCTAGTATGTGTCCAGGGTGACTTCTGTCACTTATATTTTAGTACGTTTTTTATTATTTGGGAATAACTTACTCCAACTTAAGGCAGTTTTGTAACAATATAGGGTGGCTCATTAAGATCGTTCAGTATGGAAAACTCTGAAACTAAATAACATAGGTACCTACGAAGTTCTGTTCTTAGGAACCATGCCATCGATTTTAATAACAAGAAATTCTGCATTCATCCTTATTAAAAGAACGTTGGTCGCTTCCCTTGTAAAATAAATGAAAGTATGGTAAAACAATGCATAGTATTCATTTTAGACGTCATGTTTCATAGCAAAACTTATTGCTTAAGACCTACAGAAACGATCTCTAAATATAAATAGTGTCAGTTTTCTTTATAAACAACCAGGTTCGATTCCCGAGCATAGTCCAGGTTATTTTTAAATGTATGATTTTATATTTTATTGACTAAAATCGACAACATGGATCCTAAGAACAGACCTTCTTATACCTATCGCCTTATAGATTACGACTTTCCCATACTAATAGACATCACGCCTTTTAATCCCAAAGCGGGGTAGGCAGAGGCACTTGCTAAGCAAATGCCCACGGACACAACGCAACGCTCGTACGGTGAAGGACAACCTATAATGTAAATGTGCCACCCTGTATATAAAATAACAATAAAAAAATACTGCTTTCTTAATGACTACCAGCGCCACCTGTCATAAATAAGAGAAACAAGGTCCCCGAAAATTCCCCATTCCCAAACAATAAACATAAATAAAATTATCAAAATTATCATTTATTAAAATGTCTGAAACTGACTCACCTTAGAAATTCCAGCAAAGCTCTGGTCCCACATTTTTTTACACCAATTACCAAAGCATCAGGTAGCCTCTTAGATGGGACTGAGCTTTTACTTCTAGGTCTCCTATGTTCGGTCTCAGATTCATCGAAATTTATCCCGAGGAGGGAAGCAAAACCGATTATTTTATTTTTTGGTCGTCTGTCGAATAAACTTTGAAGCTGAAAATGGAAAAGATACATTAGATACATTTTTCAACACGGTAATGTCGAACAAAAAAATGATTTACTATCCTAAAGTATTTTTGGATGTAGTTTAATTTGTTTGTTTCTCCACTTTTTGCCGACTGTACAGACTTGAATACAACATAGTTCTCAGTGCAGTGTTTTGTTTTCTTCACACCTTGATAATTTTCCGAACCCCAGAAAGTGACAGACTTAACGTACAGAGTGTAAAAGGACTCCGAGCAATAGTCTTAGAAACGTTGTTGAGATCGTCCATATCAACAACTTTTACTATGGCGGCAATGCGGGAAAACGCAAAAAAAACTCCATCACCATACAAAATAGTCAATTTTTTGCCTCGGGAGATGAAATTTTCTATGGGAATAGATTTTGTTTTTCATTTCCCCACATTGTCGCCATAGTGAAAATTGTTTATATTGACGAGCCCAACAACGTTTCTAAGACCATTGCTCTGGGTCCTTTTACACTCTGTATATGCAGTACCTATAACTATTTTTAATTATAAACATAAGCTAAACTTTTATAGAACTCACCTCATCTTTGTCAACTAAGTAAGTATTCACAGCGAACAGTAAATATATCAGGAACAGTAGAATAGTGTATAATAATAAAGTTTTCCTCGATATGAACGCAATCCATTTCATATTACTTAATGATATCACTTGATTTCAAACAAAAACGAAAAAAATAATTTACATTTCGTTTCTTAGGATACATTCCAGAACGGTTTGCACGTGTCCGGAGTAATTGTAAAGGTTGTAGTGAGATAAGCCGGCACTGCAGTAACCACTGCATCATGCATCGAATTTCTAATAGACACAAAACATTCCGTGCGAGAAAGAGACAAGATAAAGCCCAGTCCAACCAATTTCCTTTGCGCATTTAGATCTGCGCAGATCAGGGTTTCTTCCAAATGCTCACCCCTCTAAAATGTATCGATGTATACCTACCTACCTAGACCTCTACAGTCAAAGACTTCCAGAGCGAAATACTTCCCGCTTTTTATGTGTGTTGGTGAACAGTGTTTATTTCAGGGCTAAAATACACTTAAGCCGAAGTCTATTGTATCTACATTCTACCGAGTCCATTTCTGTCTTCACACTAAAAGTACAATCTGACCGAGTTTAAAATAGCGAATAAAGGTAGATTTTTTTGTCCGTGTTAGTTATACTTTTTTTATAACTCAAGAATGGCTGAACCTGTTTGGCAGGTAACTTAAAAAAACCGACTTCAACCAGTAGGTAAAATTTGACATATAATATGTGATTTTCTCATGGATGCCATTGTCGGAACTGAACCAAATTTATATGGGAATTTTAATTTTATACAAAATTGCTGGTGGCGTTGAGGCTAACATTTTGTGAAAGCAGAGGAACAGCGTTTTGTCCAAAATCAACGTTAGAAGATTACGGTTTAGCCAATCAGCTACTGAGGCCATAGCCTTTTCGACATCCTCGTGTACTTTTAGCCAGGATTTATTTCTGAAAACTACCGCGGTATCGTCGGAATAGCAGATGCCCTTGGTATTTGGAGATTAAAAAGATCAGTTATGTAGGTGATAAACAGCGTTGGCCCAAGTATGCTTCCTTGCGGTACACCGAATTCGACGGGAGCAGAAGAACTGGAATAATTGGCGAATTTCACTTGACGGTCTGTTCGTATGTAACTGGAGAATCAATCTAAAGCGGAACTGCGTATTCCAAGAAGCTCCAGTTTTTTTAGAATAATTCTGACAGAAGTAGTGTCAAAGGCTTTACGCAGGTCTAGAAACATACCAATACACACGTCACCCTCATCGAGAACAGACGCTACAGTGATCACTAGGTTTACTGCCATATCATATCAGTAGATTTTTTGGCCGGAACCCAAATTGATAATCTGAGAGAAGAGAAATACACTCAAGATACTTACACTAATCTAATGTTAACGATTTTCTCTAAAATCTTAGAGAAAATACAGAGAAGTGGAATGTGGTGTAACTTTGAGGTATCCGATGAATAACCATTTTTGAAAATGGGTACCACGGCGGCTGTCTTTCAGCATGAAGGAAATATTCCTGACGATAGGTTAGTTGCTTAATAATTACAGATTTCACGTATTAATCTACAACTTACGCCATCGAGGCTTGGCGCACTCTCTTTATTCATATTTTCAATGATAGATTTGACCTCACACTGTTATTTAATCTTCTTGTAGTCTTATTAGCGAAGGAAGCCTCGTCTGAGCCCAGATTGTCCAGGGATTTAAAATACATAAAATACAATACCGAAGTATAATAATCCTGAGTACCATATTCATAATAGACAGTCACCACGGTGGAAATCCCGCCCAAATTAAATAGAGTTAACGAATACAGTATGTATCAAAAGGGAAAAACATGTCTTGTTTCTTGTCATAAATTGAATCAATTAAATTATGAATTATGAAGAGTATATTAAGACAGCTTTAATCTTAATTCTCAACAAGTGCGCGCCTTCTTGTTAATCGCGCATGTTTGACAGTCACTATTACGTAATCGAATCCACTACCGTCTAAAGGCGAACCCCTTTGAGAAACCTTTTATAAAGCACTTTAAAAATAATGTTTTTTAAAATACAATTAATATGGTCTCTCATTTACAAGACATGATTTTTGTCGCTTTTATCTGCCTGCAAGATTCCATCCGCGGTGATCCGCGTATTTTCAGAAATGATCCTTGGAATATTCATAATCCTGCTCACCGGAAGTGTTTTCCTTTGACAGTCCTTGACTGTACAGAAAAGGTATTTTTACTTATGGCAGCATGGCTAAACCGCCTTTGCCTGCGCGTTTTGAACGAAGATAAAAAAATATATTTACGTTTTTCAGTGTCGCCATGTCTAATAAATCGTAACAGCGGAAAAATAAACACAATAGAAAATGACACTTGAGCGAGTTATTTGACAGCTTCTGAGCAAAATATTCATGGAATCGGATACGAAGAAATACCTAAATTAAAATGACAGTCCAACAGCTCAGCTCGAATATTTCTGACGAATCTGATGACATGGTTAGTTTACCATCCGATGAAGAGATTTACAGGCGGAAATACCAACTGCTATTAGAACGCTGTGAAGTGCTGCAACAGGATAACGAAAGAATTGTAAACAGGTTTGTTTATATTGTTTTATCTGTATATTTATAGTCTTTTGATGCATACTAAAGTGTTGTTTATTACTACAGAATACAGGAAGTTAAAAAAGTGACCAAACGATATCGAAAAGATATAAAACTCTTAGTTGAAAGATTGGATAGACATGGAGACCAGTTCAGAACTGCATCAACTGATGATGCGAAACCCAGGGGAGAACCGAGGACAAACAAGTCTCAAGTAGCCGCTAAGAACGCTGATAAACAGACGCCAGCTAGTGGTAAAAAACCTGGCCCCAAACGGAAATCAAAGGCTGAAAAGGTACACATTTCTAATTTTATAACTAATGGGTATGTTATTCAAAGATGAATGTAATAACAACCCCCAATATAATAATTTACACGTTGCTTTTGAAAACAAGGCAGTCACCAGTTTAGAGAACAAATCTGTGTAGTTCTGTGTATAATTATTGCAGTGAATGAGTGGTTTCCAGAATGATGGTGAGCATCAAGGCAAATTAAATGACTAGTTAAAATTGGCCTGTTAAATATTTGAAACCAGTGAGCTTGTATGAATATGAATGATCTGTAGTCTACCCACTCCTCTAATAGGTTTGAAGTATGTAGGTTATGTTACTAAATTATTTTGTTTTTACCCAGCAGTAAATTGTATGAATTGGAAATAATCCTTTTATGCCGAAGTCTACTACTGTTTATGTAGCCCTTACCAAATTCATTTCAGTAGGCGTCATTGCCCAGGAAAGAATTGTGGTTTTGTATGAAGAGGTCAATTGTTTTTATTAACAGTAAACTTAAAAGGGTGTTGTCACCCTGTACATAACATACATTTTAATCATTGTCTACTATTGTTTTCAGGCTGAGAGAGATCCTAATGCTCCAAAAAAACCATGTAATGCCTTCTTTCAATTTTGCCAAGAACAGAGGCCATTAGTTGTAGCCGAAACTACCTCAGAGATGGGTGGAGAACCTACAAAACAAGAAATCACAAGACAACTTGCTTCAAGATGGAGAGCACTTTCCTATGATGACAAAAAAGTAAGACATTTAGCTTAGAACAAACACAACATGCCATGTAGACTTGCAGGCCACAGCCTTCGGTCTGTCAATCTTTACAACCAAAATGTATGGAAATTAATGTAAGCGTTCCATCCATCAATACCCTACAATACACATTATTTTCTCTTACTTTTTCATGTTTTTGTCTTGTTTTAAGTGTCTTAACTAGACATTTTTGGTCCTCTAAGTCATTTAAAGAAGATTCAGTGAAAACTTGTTTTAAAAAGGAACACTCTAGAAATCAAATTTTAAATGAATTAATATTTTTTTGCAGGTTTATGTAGCCATGTTTGAAAGGTCTAAAGAAAAGTATGCTGAAGAAATGACAGCATACAATACAAAGAAGGAACAATGACACCTGCCTACACCTTATCTGTTGTGTTGTGATAGTAAGCTAGCAATAACTGTAAGTTAAGTGTAAGAAAGATATAATAAATTATGTTAAAACTACCTGTAGCTATCTTTTACTTGTTTGCTGTAATTACCTTATACAGCTGCCACACATTCACACAATTTGCTTTAAATTCTACTGTTCCATTCAGTATGCCAATGTGCAGACGAGTTACATTAATTTAAAAATTATTAGAGTAAAGATCAAGATTGTTGTGAGGTTTACATAGGCCCCTACCACATGTTTTTAGGGAATGTAAAGTGACTAAATGCCAACTAAAACAACTTATTAAAAGGTTTTTTTTAATAATTAACAAACAATAAAATAAGACTAAACCCATAATCGATAGTAAATCTACCTAAATTACATATGTATATTCTTTACAAAGGACAATCTAAAAATCTTTTAGTTAAATGCTTGACCAATATGCAATTGTAGAAGCCAAACCCTTTACATTAAAGCCAACAAATAGACATAGGTATATCGGCCAAGAATCTATGATGTTGGAATATGATAATGTTTGTTACATGTGGATCCATTCTTTTTTTTTTGGCCACAACCACCAATTGCAGCAGGTGGGTCTCGTTATTACCATTAGCCATTGCAATCGTAATTCTGAGACTGCATGTTTGTTTCAAACCAGTCCCACTAAAACCATTGACTCCAACCTAACACTAAAATATAGTGAAAAAAAATTGTGCGTGGCTTGATTGATCTTATGTCACTGAAATAAATGAATTGTCATGAAACAAGTCATTGTTTTTTAACTGTTCTAATCAGACTCCTTAAAGTTGAAGCACATCTGAATCCCTTTTGCCATAAATAACTCTTATGTTATTGTTATTTTAGTGACAGAAGTGTCATCAAAACAGATTGACCACTTTCTTGGCTGCCCATACAAACATCTTCATAATAAATCAATTAAAATTAGCCCTTGAAACTATCCTTTTCAGCCCTAATAGCTTTCATAGTCTCAATAGGGTCACTTTTCTTGGCATGCTCTTGTACTGGAACTTCTGTAACTCTCATAAATGGATTATAGAGCTTCTCTTCCGCTATTGTTGATGGAACCTGCAACAAGTATCACTCTATTGGCTGTGTCTTCATTCACTGGGACTAATAATGTCATATCTTCTCTCAACAATATGGTATTACACTTACAATTAAAATAAACTCTATTTCTAGGTGTTAAAGTCTGAACTCAACACATGTTGTCAAAGATGCAAATTGAAAATGGACCTTTTTTTGAACAAATAAAGGCTTACTTTTGCTATAGTGTTACAATCCTTACACTCCTTTTGTGTTATCCACATTTATCAATTTTTTCAGTCTACTTTTACTGATAATAATTAACTATAATTAATTGTTTAATATCATAGAAATAAACCTCTTCTTCAATTGAGAACAAACACCCTTTGTACTATATTATTACAATCAGCTCCCTTTATCATATTTCAACACACATCTCACATTCATGTATGAATGTAGATGAAGCGAAAGGGGTATATCAGGACCGTGACAAATGGAGATCTGTAGTCTCTGCCTACCCCTCTGGGAGACAGGCGTGAAGTGTAAGTATGTATGTATCTCACATTTAAGCATATTATATGTGAGGTTTGTCTAGCAACTTGGAACCAGCTTAGAAGATATTATTATGTGTATGATAAGAAGTAAAATATTTAAATCCATTCTAAACATAAACATAACTTACTGTTGGTTTCCCCTCTTCTCGTCTCTGCTTGGACCACTCAATTTTTTTAACTACTTCTTCATTTTGAGGCTCAACATGCTGAGCAAATTTCAAATTCTGTAATGAATACTCATGTCCACAGAAAACTTTTGTTTCATTTGGTAACTGGCTCAAAATAGTTATCAGCGCTTTGTACATTTGGTCTGCAGTGCCTTCAAAGAATCTTCCACAACCTCCAAGAAAGAGTGTGTCACCTGTAAGTACATAAGATATAGTTTATGAACAAATAAATATGTATACTTATTCACTTACTTACACTATAGTCTGTTGACTAATTTGATGAATGATTTGTCATGTATGGATTATAGATATTTAAAAAAATACTTTATTTGCATAGGAGACTACACATTAATTTGATAGTTTCAATTAGTAGATTTCATTTGATTATTCCAGCCTTCTCCTGGCCAGTAAAGGAAATTTACTCGAACTAGGGACATTTGCTTTTGTTCAAATCAGACATGACTTTCATCAAGCTTTGTGTTATATCTGTATGTAATAGCGTATGTCAAATCGTGAATTCATAAAGAGACTATGTATCAATAAAAAATTTACACTTCTAAGGTAGTATAATAATGACCTAAATTTTTAGGCCGTAGTTATCAGTGCTTATAGCTTTCTTTCTGTATAAGGTCAGGGAACCTGATTGATTGCATATCCCAAGAAAAACATTGCACCAACAAAGTATTGAATACAGCACAGGTTTGCCAATCATAAAGCTAAAGTTAATATTTTATATTTTTACTGTGATAAATGACCCATCCAGGACACAAACAAATGAAAACACAGGTTCACTTGTTTTAACATTTGTTATGAAGGGCAACATAAGTCTTGTCACTTCTTTCTTGGAATGCTGTGCTAACAGCATAGTTTGTGCAGGATGGGAATGTGTATAAATCATTGGTATCAGGCTCACAAAAAGTGATTTCAGGGAACATGCAAAAACATGAAGTGAGTATTGGAGAGTACTTTAGAAAAGTACATACCTGTGAACACAGCTTTATCAGACTTATCCTTTGTAGTTACAAAATAGCAGATGTGTCCTAATGTATGGCATGGAGTAAAAAGACAGTGGATATTCAATTGTCCAATATTGAATGTTGTGTCATGAACAACTTTTTGAGTTAAAGCTCCAATTCTGTCATCTCCACCATACACTTCAAGCCCAGGGTGCTGTTTCACAAGATCTTCATTACCACCAGCATGATCCCTGTTTTGTAATAAATTACAAAGTTAATAACATGACAAAAGTATAAGCAGAAACAGGTTTGTTTATAAATGGACAGTGAGCCCGGTATGCAAAATGGAGAGGAGAGCCGATGAACAAAAACTTGTATATCTACACACATGAGAGTATTACCATTAAGATAAACCTCATTAAGTTAGTTTTGCAACATTACTTGAAAACAGCCTCATGTGATATCGGTTACTTTGTTTACCTATAACAATATTACAACAGCTTACCAATGATGATGGGTTGTTAAAACTGCTTTCAAATTTACACCTTGTGCATTGACAGCTTCTAAGACAGCTTTGTGATCAACGGGATCAACAATTGCTGCGTCTTTCGTTATTTTATCAACAATTAAGTACATGTAATTGTCTTGTAAAGCCGGCAGTATTTGTACATCCATGTTTTTGTAGACGTGATGTTCCTGACTGCTATGAGCACACCTCTGGTTTCGAATAAGAACTGAAAAGGCGACGATTATACACACTAAAATAAAACTGTAACTTTCATGCAATAAGTAAGGAAGTACATATATATTTTATTATAAAGTAGGTACATAAAGTAAAGTAAGCACTCACATTTAAAGTAAAGTTTAGTAATTTGTGTGGATAATCCCGTTGGCAGAGCGTTGACTAATCTGGGAAACATTGAAGTGAAGAGTGTAGGGTACCTATTTAGTACTTAACCTAGGTATACATAGGTACAAGTTTAGAAAATGGTTCTCAGTTTGAAGTCTTTTCTGCTGGAGTCGCGCTTCGGATCCTCGGATTGGATTCAAACTCAGGAAACAAATCTAATGACTCCGAACTCCCAAGTCGGCAGCCAAGACTTTTCGGCTCGGATCACTACGCCCTCGGCCCTAGGCCCGTATTCAGAAACAGACTCAAGTGTCACTTTGCAGGGTAGATAATATGTCTCTTTTACACAAATATGTTTTATGTATAATAATATGCACCGAGATCAAACGTTGCTGGCACGGATTTTTTTTTTGCATACAGAATAAACAGAATTTGTGATACCTGACCGTATCAATCAATACATAGCATAAAATAAAGTAGCTGTCTTGCCCTATGTATGCTTTAAAACTAAGCAATGGACTTTAATGCGGTTTTCTTTAATAATGATTTTAGAGCAAGGTTTATATGTCTAATGCATACATGAATAGCATGGAAACACTATTAATCTAAATATATAAAAGGAAAAGCCGACTGACTGACTGACATATCAACGCACAGCCCAAAGGGCTAAACGTAGGCACATGAAATTTGGAACGGACGTATGTAGCTTAGGTACCGTAGGGTTGCACTAAGAAAGGAATTCCAGAAATGCCCACCGGAACGGGAATAAACGGGAAAATACTTGAATAATGTAAACCGCTCAAGAAGACGCTTGAAATTTGGGATGCAGGTACCTACTACTAAATTACGCGAATGAAATCGCGGGGCGTCCACTAGTAATGTACCTACCTATATTGGCAACGTTTGCCGGGCCAGCTAGTAAAACATTGTAAAGGTTCCCGTAATATTACTGTTATTATTCTATTCTATTTATATCTGTGGTCCCAGTCAGCAGTCTTGCAACCGGGAGGTCGCAGGTTCGAGCCTGGCTACTGGACGTGTACCAATGGGACTCTTTTTCAGAGCTTACGCACGCACGCAACGTCTGTGAACCCTATAACGGCGATGGGCTCACCCCTGTCTCGCTTGTTGAACCGTGGGCACTTGCTTAGTAAGTGCCTCTGCCTACCCCGCTTTGGGATTAAAAGGCGTGAAGTATATTATGTGTATATATATCGAAGGTTTGGGATATTTTGATGGCTTGGTGATAGCCCCCAGAGGAAGCCATTAAGTATGTAGCAGTACCTTAAGAGAGGTACGTACTTAGATACCAATATTGTGTTACTGAAGAACCGGCCTATGTATGTATACATATAGCATACCTATGTACCTACAGTGAATCTTTCCGATTTAAAGTCCTTCTGTGGCTTGGACTTGTTAAAGTGACGCGGAGGAGTTGACCCCTCGAAACATAGGGTATTTAGGTGTATTCTGCCTTTAGGTATCGCTAAACAATAATAACAAGTACAAACAGTATAATTATTAACCTTGGCAGGAAAGTATTCATTTGTATAGACAAATTACTATTGTCTTAGGAATTATTAGGTATTATATTAATATACACTCTTTTTACAGCAATAGCGCAACAATAATTTCACTTTAGAGCAGAATTTTTGCTCGACTTCTGCACTGACAGTCATATTTATTAAATCTGACATTGATAACGCGAGTGGAAAGTACGCATAGAAGTAACTTGCACTACATACAAGTATATAATAATATTATAGGTACATAGAAAGGCATAGAAATGAAAGGAGTGTGTTCTTTTAATGATTCCGGCTCGGATCTTATATTGACGAACGTTGTTGAATGGTCTTGCTTGCTTGATGCAGTTTACCTGAATCCCTCATCATTTTAGGCTGCATGGCTTATTTTCCTGTGCCTAATCTATAATTTATAACAACAATGTACTGTTCAGACTGCTCTGTCAATCTGTCAAAGTGTATGATTGACAGCTTTGATACATGTGATTCTTTGCCGCACGCATGGCGATTTATTTACATGTAAAATAAAAGTGTAAAAAACTATGAAAAACTAAATGAAAAGTGATTAAAAATGAAGATAAAACCAGTGAAACACAAAGCTACCAATACCTTTCGGGTAAATTAATTTTCCTTCTGACTATAGGCGGTTTACGAAAAATTTGCTAGTGCAAGTCTAACATAGCAACTTTTAAGTTATTTTCTTATTCAATATAAGTAACTAATACGTGTAATATAATGTTAATTTGTTGTTATGATGATCATGTGTTATTAAATTAATTAAAAATATTATTTTACAGTTTGTTCCGTTTTCCGAACGGATAAATACTATAGACATACGACATGCTGCACTTTACCATATTGAACACTCGTATCTGGAGCAACCTGAAGAAAGTGAGACTCATTTTCACATTGCCGTAAAAAAATGGGGTTCTTTGAATCTCACTGAGAATTTTAAGAACTTCCGACGCGAAGTTTTTGGTGTAATCACTGTTCCGCAGTTGGTTCATAGAAAAGATGAAGTTTTGGACACACTTGAAAAGTACTTGCTACTGGAAGATCCTCTTTGTCTACAACCTTTGCTTGAGTAAGTTTTTTTCTCTTCAATATTACAAAGATCGAAGATCTTATAAATAAGATCATAAATGAATCACATTTAGCTAAACAACTCTATCAAATCTCAGCCTTCATCAGCCTTTTAGCAGATTGGTTAGGCTTCTGAAAACTGGAGGTAATTCTTCAAATATTTATACTATGTGCTGAAGGATGCCAAGTAATGGTTGTAGAAACATTGTTGGGCATAAATATGAATTTATATTATACTGGGAAATTAAAAAAAATGCTTCTTATCTCCATACAAAATAGACCATTTCGAATTAAAATTTTTGAAATTGACGCTAAAATTCATTAGTCAACCTGGAAAATATTGTTTTGCAGACATTCTGAACAGTTTTCCCTACTATTATATGTAATTATAGTGGACTCGTCAGATGTTGTCCTGTCTTAACTATTAATATGGATATAAAATTAGTATAACCTCCAGAGTAACCTGTGTCCAGCAGTGGATGTCATGAAATATAAACTATCCTATCTCTCAAATTGGACGAAATTACATATAAATGCCAACTTTTGTGAATATTGGTAACACAGGATTTTTATAACTATATTAAGATAATCTTCCATCCTCCTTCTTACCTCTTTAGGAGAGGAATTAAAATAAAAATAGCGCCCCACACTTGTACTTGTCATCTGTGGACAATTTTCGGAAATACGACCCAGGTTCGAAAGGATTCAGTCAGAATTTTGATAAAAAATACAAATAACTCCATTAGTTATAAAAGTTCAACTATTGTTTTAGATAGTCAGGGGAGAATCATTTTGGAAAAATATATTTGCAATTAATTTGTGAATTGTTCTATTTATTTTATTATTCGGATCAGAACAAAAAAAACCCATATATCTGAGACTGACGTGACTGAGAAATGTGTTCTAAAATTGGAGTTATTGTATTTCTTTATCGTCTAATACATTTTTATTGCATTTTTTTATAACAAAACTATAACCTTATTCAAAAACACAAACAGGTTATTACAAAAAATGAAACATTTTTAGTTTTGAAAATGTACCTACTATCAGACCTATCACAACGCAACATTTATGGAATTCAATCTTTGTTATTATGTATAGGTGAATGAATATGCGAATATTATCTTTGATCAATTAACTCATTCTCTTTCAGTTCAAAGTAATTTCAACTCTCAAAAAATTGGAATAGAATTTAAATTTCAGTCTAAACTAAAATCAGTTGAGGGTGTTCAAACATGCACATTCGCACTCCCCAACGGTTAAGGAACCCCTGTGCAAAATTTCAGCTTTCTAGGGTCAAGGGCTTGGGTTGAGTGTTGATGAGTCAGTGATGAATGAGTCATTCAGGAGTTTTATATATCTCGAAGTCAGAAGCATAAAGTAGGATGTGTTGTTACAATGTTACCTTATGCTTCTGACATTGTGATATCAATGTCAATCAATTACTAAGCCTGCATTGGTGCATGGTTAACTTTTAGGCCTCCATAATGTAAATATTTTTTTTAACACAATGAACAAGAGTTTGACCACTATCCTGCCTGATGTGGTCGCGCAAGTACACTTAGTAGGAGTACACTTGTTCATTAGATGTTCAGACTGTACCATGCGGGAAATACAGACTGACAAATCATTCCACTTCCTGGCAGTTCACACTATGAAAGTAGACGCAATCCGTTTGGTTCATGTAGATGGTATATCCACCTGGTATGGATGATGTTTTGCCGTTATCCTGGTTGTCCTATTGTAAAAGTGCAATTGGCGTATTAAGTTGTGCAACTCTGTAGCACACTCTGAAATGCACCTGATAGAGCTCACAACTCGCTCACAACACTCTAGGCTTTGTAGCCAAGCATCAAACAGCCTGTTGTCATCTATGCCTAAAGATAATGGCCTATTGCTATTCCTTATTTGTTTGAAATACCCTGATAAATCATTATTGCTATGTTCTCACAGGGAAGCATGAAACTTGGGACACAATCATAAGATTGCTAGCTTTTGAGGACAATACTAGACTAATGAAGATTTATGTGAAATAGTCTATACTAAATAATTAAAATGTGTTTTTAGTATTACATACTAAGAAATAATAATAATTACATACAGGAATTGAACTGGGTTCCTCTTGGATGTTACTAAAAACTTAACACATAACGAAAATAAGTATGTGTATGTACTTACCTTAAGTTTTTATTTTTAATTTCAGGATCCTAGTATCTGCCGCAAAGGATTTGAGAGATGACTTTTATCCTCATTTCCCAAGATATTTAGATATTTTAATTAAATTACTGAATACGAAAGACCCAGAAAGGCTGGAATGGACATTGCTTTGTCTGGCATTTCTTTTTAAAATTCTTAAACCTCATTTAAAGAAAAATGTGGCAAGTGTACTCAAAAGGATTGTACCTTTGTTGAGTGAAAGCCAGCCTCAGTACATTAATAATTTTGCCGCAGAGAGTTTTGCATTTGTTGCTCGTGATATAAGAGACAAAAAGAAATTCATACACCATGTAGTAAATTACTTGCAAAGCCATGAAGATGTAAGTACTGGGTGAAATGTTTACTATTTTCTCACAGCAACAAAAACAAAAAATAATACTCTTTTTTATGCACTTTTAGGCTGTTGCTGGGTGTGGACATCTTATATTTGAAATGCTTCGGGGGGTTCCTGGGAAGTTTCATAGTTGCATTGAGACATTTATGCCCCTCCTTCTTGAGCATTTGAAGGAGAATAAACTACATCAGGATATACTGTTCAAGGTCCTAACACAAACAATCGAGGACTGCTTACAAAGTATTTTGTATAAAGAATTTTCTGTATTATGGACAAGCATAATAAAGTATACTGAAGAAATACTACAAGAGAATGATGAAGAAAGTAAAGGCTTGGAATATATACTTAGATTGGCCGGTCAAATTATTGAACATCAAAACGGGAAATATCTGAGTAATCCACCGCAATTTGTTCTCTTACTAATAAAAGTCATATGTGAACAATGTTCAGAAAGTGTCCTATATGTTTGTGCACAAATAGGCGCTTTATTACTCCTATCTTCAAACATATCGCTGTCACAAGAACTTGCTGGTATTATAGTGAAAGTATTACTGCCTCTGCCATTCCCTAATATTCTTATTAACTTTGTCAGCAATGTTATTGATTATGCTCAGTTTGATATGCACATTCTTCCACACTTCTTGAATTTTGTGCTCCAATCAAACTTTGATAACGAAGCAATGTTTACACTCAAGAAAATTTGCCTCAGGAAAGCTCCTCTATCCAAGAGTGGCATAAAACTTTTTGAATGGGTCAAGTACCCAATTGACTTTGGGAAAGGTTTGTCTCAGTTCCAAAGTCACTTCGAATCGGTGATTAACTCTGATTTAGAGAGCATAATGGAGAATCCTTCAAAGTTGTTGAACCTGCTGATATGTTTGCCACATATTGAGAAGATTTCGGCCGATCAATGTATGAGTACGATCAGCAACCTTATCACACGTTTTTTGAAAGTACTTTGCGACTATAATATTGAAAGTCAGAAGCAGGAAAACAAATTCCACTCTGACACGACAGCTGTGTCGAGATGTGCAAGGAGGATCCACTTTATAATCGCTAACGCTATAGAAAGTGCCATACACATATCCAGTTGTAAGAAAATTAAAGAAATATGTGATATGAATAAATTGTTATTAGTGCTGTTGCCCTGTGCAGCTGATCCAAATTATTTGGGGTCACTTCATATTGTCGATCTGTATCTCACAGCATACGAGCATGAAAATGGTCTGACACTCCCAATACTGTCGCTGGTTGATTCATATTTGCACGAAAATTTATCTTCACCATTCCATGTGGTATGTATAAGTGCTCAAATTATATGTATCTATATTTAGTTAGGAAAATGTTAGTTCATTGAAACCTAAAAGTGAAAAATTTCAATAAAAAGTTAATGTAAAACCTACTGGTACTTATTAATTTTGAATGTTCTCTTGTTATATTTGAAGTCTACCCATACATCTTTTTTTTTATCACTATGAACATTCTTGCCATGTTGTCCAAAGTTTACTTATGTATCAATGATAATATCTACTATAAATAATGATAAAATATTTTTTTAATAATAATACACGTTTCTTAGATATAACATATATATTATAATCATCAATCGCTTTTAAACTGTATAAAAATTTTCGTAATTTCTTTTCAGGTTCGTCTTTTAACAACGCACATTTACAAACTATTTGAAAACATAGATGAAATGAAAAAGTCCGCACAAGTAGGATCCACTACAGAACATCTATCCGTATTCTCACTTTGTTACAATGTCGAAGCCATAAAACCATCTATACAAGAATATAGATCCCAAATCAACATGCTTCAGAAAATGGCCTTCAATACAACCCAATATACACTGCTGAAAGACACACCATTTGCTCAGTACTCCTTGAACTACATGTTGGGAGTACTGTACATGAATTTTAAACTGCTCTGGGAACCAGTGGTAGAGTTTATCGCCGGATATGGAAATGCACTTCCCGCTGAAGAATTTTGGCCCACATTCCACAAAGCCTTGCAAGGCTCATTCGACAATGCCAACAAAGACTTGAAGCAGTTTAATTTTTCTGAAGACATCGACACACCGTATGAGCACATCGCTGAATTGTATGCCGAATACAATAATATACCAGAGAGGCCAGATATACACAATTTCAGATGTCTTATACTAAAAACGATGACAAACTGTATACAAGTATGTGAAGCGAAGAATCGCGATGTTGTTGTTTTATTCCTAAATTTTATTGAAACTCAGTATAAGAAAAGCGATAGTATGAACGCCTTGACTACTGATTTAGCAGAACATAAAACTATGGACATAGATGAATCTAAAGCTGATGATAACGCGGAAACCATAGATATACCCCCGGAAGAAGACACGCAAGAAACAGTATCGGGAAAAATCATGTTTAAAACGTTAATAAATATAATGCAGGTCCTCGCTCAATTTAAAAACCCCAGAGCATTGTATAGGGAACCCGAGTTCCGAGAACTATTTCTAGAATTTCTGAAACACAAGAATGCTGGTCTACAAAAATATGCACTTGATTGTTTACTGAACTACAAAGAAAAAGGTGTTACACCTTACAAAGATAATTTATATAATTTAGTTGATGAAAATAAAATGAAAGACGAAATGACACAATTTAAAATAACAGAAGACTCGCAATGTATTCAGCTTGAAGACAGAGAGCATGTGGTGCCATTGATACTGAGGATTCTTTATGGTAAGATGACCGCAAAATTAGGCGCAGACAAAAAATCTGGTGGTCAGGCCAGACGATCAATGGTCATGAGATACTTAGCAGGATGTACACCAAATGAAATGGAAATGTTCATGGAAATGGCTTTCGGATATTTCAAAAAATATCTGTCGATGTCGCCTCAAGAGATATATTCCACTACAGTTGAAACTTTAGACTTGAAATCTGTAACTAGTCCTGGAAAATTGCACAGCATTTTAAACTTATTTGAAGTAGTGAGAGAATACTTTGGGGGATACTTAAAAGATGAACTTTTGTCGTACCTATTTAAGATATTCTACGCAGTAGTATCGACCGTATCGGTGGTTTTATCAAAAAGTAATGTGCATGTTGGTTACATGAAAGTTTTAAGGAATCTTAGAGTCATATCTGTGTCAGTTCTTAGGAAGTTATTTGACCAATTCGATAAATATCCATGGAGCAAAGAAGAACTGAAAATATTGTTTGAGTGCCTTATCTGGCCATTGCTCTCTAAACTTCATCTGGATGGAGTAAATACACCGGGCGCATTGTTGAAGTTGTTGAACTGTTGGTGTCAAAATCCAAGATACTACGTGCTTCTCATTACATGTGACGAAAATGACACTACACTGAGCCCTATTTCGTCTATTTTTAAACTGATGGTGAATCCCAAATCTAGCTCAGTCGTCGTCAACTCGATTCTAGATATGATTGAAAAGTTATTAGTCCTCATTGAAGACGAAGAAGATAAACAGAGTGTTCCATTGGAAGTATTCAACGCATTGGCAATTGAAGAATCCACGCACGTTAATAACATTAACTTTGGCAGTAAAATACTGATTCCTCACATACCCAGTATTTTAGAAGTGATGAAACGTCGCGTAACAAATTCTGCGAAATCTAATGCCGTGAACAAACGCGATCTGTTGATCTTGTCCAGAGTAACAGAGTTGGTCTCTTCACCAGAAATATGTGATGAACTACTAAAACTGCTACTGCCTATATTGGTCAAGAAAGTGTGCATGAACATGGCAGAGGAGAATATGGAATATGCCATAAACACAATCATAAATTTACTAGGCCACAGCAAATATCCGGAGACTTATATTAAAAACATAGCCATACTTTTCAATAAAGTCACATTGGTACAAGTCAGAAAACTACTACTGAAGGCTTTAACATCTATTGCTGAGAATGCAAGCACAAATAAAGAAACTCTTTTAAGATTAGCAAAGGTTGTTACTGAAATGAACGCATTCAACAAGCGTTGGATCGAGCAACCCGACTTTGATAGAAGACTCGACGCATATAAAGAAATATACAACTTGTCGGAGAATAACGAAATAGATCTTGATTTGGCTATCTGTGTTGTCAACAACTGCTTTTACTTCGTGAGGACCGAGAAGGATATAGGTTTGAGGGACAGTGCGGGGTTATGTTTGAAAAGAATCTTGCCAAAACTACTGATGAAATTCAGGTCAGCCAAAGATGGAGATTTCTTAGTCCGCGATACTGTTCTTACGCTTATTTCAACGGGAATTAAAGACGCTAAGAATGAAATACACAGAAATGAAGCAATAGCTCTACTCGGAGAATTAGCACGAGAATGCCCTGAAGCAGATGTAGTTCTATCAGACTTGGCACCCTTAACAAATAAAGAAGACAGTGAAGTAGACTTCTTTGAAAACATGTGCCATCTACAAATGCACAGAAGAGTACGAGCGATGCTGAAATTCTGCAAAGTTATAAAGAAGGTCGTGAAATGTCCTACACCAAGGACATTGACAAATTTTATACTGCCTTTAGCCACAATGTATATTTGTAATGATCAATTCTCGGACAAAAACACTCTTATTGATGCATGCATTGAAGTCATATCGACTTGCTGTAGGCTGCTTCCTTGGTATCACTACGAAGTGGTATTAAAATTATATTTGAACAAGTTGCGAAATACATCTGAACACCAGAAACAACTGACTAGAATTCTTGTTAGTATAATAGACGTTTTTCATTTTGATTTTTCTAAAGTCAAAGACATAGAATTACCGAAAGCTCTTATAAATAATCTGGACGTAAAAACTATTGCGAAAAGAGGTAAAAAGGCGGTTGAAGCTAATAAAGCAGACGATAAGCCTGCGACACAAGATGATAAGGAGGAAGTAGCAGAAGAGCATCTAATGGAAGAAACCGACGTCCTAGAGGAGACAAACGATCATGACGAAACGTTAAAGGCGTTAGACGATGAAGCTATGCAGGAAGAAGAGGAAGAAATGTCAAAGGTAGATGACAATGTGCCAGCGTTTGAAAGGATAACAAGTGTCTCGCCATCCGTGGCTAAAAGGATTGTTAAATCCCTATCGCTCGGTTTACTTCCTCAATTAAATCGGTAAGCATTTTTATGAAGTTATGCTGATTCAGATTAATATTATTTCAATAACTTCCTTATCCTACGCTGTTCCATTATGTCGTGCATTTAGAGCATAAATTCCTCTGTACAGGTCGATTGGCAAGATGACAGAGCACGAAGGCTCTCATAAGGTGAACAGGCACCGAATGGGCTTGGAGAGGCAAGAGGAGGACATGTTGAGAGTACCGATAGCCCTGGCTCTAGTGAAACTACTGCAGAGATTGCCTGGAGACTTGCTGAAGCATCAGTTGCCCGGGTGAGTACTGCTCAACTGTGTTATTAAATACAAATTGATTTCAGGATCCGTTTAATCACCGTTTTATTTTTTTTCAAATATCACATGTACCTACGTCATCATGAAATGTTTATTCGATATTTACAGTTAACATTAAGAAAAGGTTTAGCTTTTGGTCATGTGTAATTCAGGTTACTTTATAAATATATATCAATAGTTGTTCCTCCATGTGTGGTGAAACTTCACTGCTAATATTACATTTTTTTTCGTTTGCTGTCATAAAATAATTTCCATGGAGTGAGTCACGTGATTTTTGATAGGCAACGGAGCATTAATGCTGTATAACATACACATAGGTACTACTAGACGGATACAGCTAACGCTACATATAATTGACTAAGTTTCTTGTTTCAGTATCATCATAAAATTATGCTCGTTCCTCAAATCTCCGCTGAAACAAGTACGGCTGGCAGCTCGAGACATAATCAAGAAAATCATGATTACAGTCGGTACTTCCTACTTAGGAATCCTTTTGGAACACATGACTATGCTTCTTACAAGAGGCTTTCAAGTCCACGTACTCGTTGCAACCATACATTCAGTGCTCGATGCCCTAAAATCGGAATTCAAACCGGGAGAAATTAACGAGAATCTGTCTTACATCCTCGACGTTTGCACCAACGATCTATTCGGTGCGCTCTCCGAAGAGAAAGAGGTCGACAAATTGCATTACAAAACACCCGAAGCGAAACCCAGCAAGAAAACCTACGTCACACTAATGATTGTTGCGCAAAACATTACTGAAAAATGCCTTATAAATTTACTACTGCCGTTTAAAGATGTGCTGCAAAATCATCAGTCAAAGAAAACCGTACTTAAAGTACAAGACGCTTTAAATCACATAACTACAGGGTTAGTGACGAATCAGTTCATAGACACCGAGTCTCTGTTTATTTTCCTTCACGGTATTGCGTCGGATAGCATTCCAGATTTGGTTCTGAACGTACCTAAGAGAGAAATCACTCAAGCGCAGCGAGAGAAAATGATACGCGCAAAACCCGACTGCTTTATTATACCTGAAATCCCAAAAAGGAGTCGCGAAGTCCAAGGGAAGAACGTAAAAACTTCAGCAAGAGCCAATGCTCACGTTTTAGTCGAGTTTAGTTTGAACATTCTGTATGTTGTGCTGAAAAGGGAAAAGGTGTCGCGGGTTGATTGTAGAGCTTTTGTGGATCCGCTGGTACCTCTGTTAGTGGATTCTTTGAACAGTAACCATGTGAAAGTGACAACTGTAGCGTTGAAGTGTTTCACGACGTTGTGGACTATACGAGTGAGCACGCCGGCTCTGGAAGATTCCATCAAGGATATTGTGAAAACCATTTTCTTGACGCTTCATAAGTATGCAACGTTCGTTATAAGCAAACAGAACGATAACTTTCATCTAGTCAGAAATGCTTTCAAGGTTAGTGATGTTTGAAATTTTTGGTTTTTACATAATTATGAAAATAATATTCTCCATCAATATTTAAAACTAAATTGGGTATTTGCTAAATGGGTGCCCAGATTTCACTTTACTTCACTTATACCATAGCAATATGAGAGTTAGGGTCATCCATCTAATAAGGCATTTTATCCAAATAGTATCTGATGAAATAAACAGTTGTTTATTACAACACTTAGGTGGAATTTTGGTTAAATTATTGTCATGGCATGGGACGAATTATGTTCACTATTCACATTTTTTTAAATATTTTCAGGCCATAACAGCCCTTATTCGAAACGTAAATTATTATACCTTAGAAGCAGAACAATTGAAAACTCTAATTCTATATGCTGAAGAAGACATTCAAAACGACGAGAAGCAAAGCAGCTCCTTCACCCTCCTAAAGGCTATTTTGGAGGCTAAACTTGTGTCGCCTGAACTGCACGAAGTTATGGAAAAAGTCGCTAAGATCTGTATATTGAATGAGCTGGCTAAAGTAAGGTATGTGTCCAAAATTTGTCAAAGTGTAACCCTACCATGAAAAAGATACAAAATTTTTGAGATTTTACAGTAGTGGAATGCATTCAGATAATGTGAAGGTGCTATTCCCACTCGCTTGTACGTTGCTCGAATGTATTGATTCGAAAATTAAAAATACTCTCATTTGTCGTTATAAAAAGATGGAATTTCGACCATCTACTTTTACATTTTATTATTATCAAAAGGTCGAGAGATGATTGCATATTAATCTTCAACATCATTGGCACAGTTAGGTATAATAATGGGTTACTATTTGTGTAACTTACGTTCGTATGTATGGCCATGTACGGTCAGCCAAGAAAATTATCTAACAGTTTTGACGACACTTCAAGTAGTGACACGCACTATTATTTTAAATAAAAAAGAATCGACTTCACCCAGTACTAGCCGCCCGCCCATAAGATTTTTTAAAGTTCCCCCGATTTATCAGGTTTGCCATCATCAAATCCTGATTTCTTTTTTCCCATCCGTCCCTTGGAAATATCTTAATTGAAACAAAGAAAAAAGAACATAAAAATAAACGGCGCAGTTATTGGCGGACAAACTTAAAAAAAAAACAAAAAAGTTTTCTGGTTGTACGAAGCCACGGTAAAAGGTGGATTTTTTTTCATATTATAGATATTTAACTAATAATATTCCATTAAAGGTATAAAAATCGCCTTATCAATCTTAATTTAATGAGCGCCTTTCACTTCATCCCTACTCTGCGGCCGACCGTCACGCGACATGCAACACACAGACGAAAAAGTTTGAGACGATGTAATAAAAAGTGTCACTTCAACAGGTCGAATTAAGAAAGACTCCATTTTTGAAGTCTCTTAAAAACAATCACTAAGATAGATTTGTCATATTGTAACAAGTTAAAATTGAACCTTGGTGTCTAATGACTTTCATTTGAGTTTCAACCTTAGTTTGGTAAAGCAGATTCTTGTCCGACTGTATATCATCATCATCAGCCCATACTTGTCCACTGTGGACATAGGACTCCAATTGCACGCCACTGTGATCTGTTTTGACTGTATATAGTAGCTGAAAAATAAAACTGTTATCTCATGAATGATGCAGAGAGGAAGCGCGAGTGATATTTGCCAACTACCTGACGTCGTATGTGCCCGGAAAGCGCATGGCACGTTTCATCGAGTTCTTTGTGTCCCAACTCAACTACGAACTCGACCATGGAAGGGAATCCAGTCTCAAGTTTCTCGAGATGATTATTACTAAACTGCCTATGGTGAGTACGAAATTGTGTTTGAATATTTTCTCTACAGCTGCTGATTTGCGCTTTTTTTCGCGTTTGATTTCCGCCGCCAATTTAAGTAATGACAGAATCAGAATGAAAGAAAAGAATCAGATGAACAGATCATTACTTAAGTTAGGTAGATTTATGTTACGTAGTTAAGTAGATTTGTGTTGTTTATGTATTAAATACGAGCTGTAAATGCATGTTTTATACATATGAACCTTCCTCCAGAATAATTCTATCTTGTATCTAAATCCGTTGCATCAAAATTCGTTGTATAGAGATCTAAATCTAGATCTAATAGAAAGCATACATAGCAGCATAGTATAGACAGATAGCGTGGAGCGACTTCATTTTATGTTATGTTTTTGTAGTGTGTAGTAGTGTGTCCTCCATAAGTATTTTAAGTACTTATGGAGGTATAACGGTAGTCTCAGATGCTGTTCTGGGACATGACATGAATGATACCAGACGTATTTTTCTTCCAATATTTTTATGTGCTGTGGTTCTTTTTTTTGCACTTGGCCTTTTTCACCAACATCTTGATTATGACAGAAGCTAGAAGTGACAAAGTAGGCATCATGGTTCCTACTACCCCGTCCTACTATCTACACACATCAGAAGCGTCTAGGGATCAAGAACATTATTAGCTCTAAAAAAATCTAATTTATTTAAATTAAATCTAATCTTATGGATTGGTCTCCTACCTAATTCCCCATGCCTGTATCAATGACTTATCGCCACATTTTCAATAAATTATGAATAAATTCAGTTTTTGTAAAATATATTCTTGATTGCAATCTTCTAAAATGTACTTGATCTCTAGACACTTTTGATGTGCGTACATTGTTTCATTAAGATTGAAGTGGTTATTTTCCGGTTTCGATTTTGACATAGGGTTCCATGGGAGAAATTTGTTGGATATCGTGGACTGAGTGACTTGCAAGCATCGCAAACATTTTTGACCGAACGTTATGTTACCCCGCAGCCACAACTATCGAAGCATGCCGACTTCCTACTCCTGTCCCTCGGAGGTTGTATGGTGAACGCTCCGTCTCCGGGCAACCGCGCCGCCGCCGCCGCTAACATAGAGCGTATGATAGCTAAATTAGACCAGCAGACTAGGAACACGCTTCACGACCTTGTAACCGGATTCTTTGCCGATACACAGGTAATGTACCTTGTGTTTTTTTATTTTGTACAGTTTAAAAATACTACATCTGTATTCTCCCATGTTGTGAGGTCGACTGGTAGAGAATACTTTACTATTAAGTTCACCCATTTTACGTTTAGCGTTAATAAAGTATTAAGTAAATAGTGAGGAATTAAAAAAAGGAAGTATACCGTGTGTGTAGACACTGCCGTTTCAGCAGGTATAAATGCCCCGAAATAAAAAAAAAGACATCTGAATACAAAACGCACAATCGATCAACTGTCAGGTTGTACGAGGAGTTTGAATTTATTTCTACTTTCGGGGCATTGACACCTGTCAAAATGGACTCAGTACTGTCTACAGAGTCAGTAGACTTCGGCTTAAAAGGGAATTTAGAGTCATTCTGTGTCATACTTTTCAAGTATCCGTGACATGATAGCTTCTTTATATTTCAGCCGGCCCATCTAGAATTAGCTGCTCAGTTAGTAACACGCTTCGTCAATGTTGAGAAAGACAGCTACAAATCACGCTTGCCGTCCATCCTACTGACAGTTAGCGGCAAGCTACTCTTTCTAAACAACGACCTGACAGAAGGCCGCTTCGTCAAACTGAACCTACAAGTTGAAGAGGACATTACGGACGAAGAGAAACAAAAGGAAAAAGACCACTGTCTCATACAGATGTTAAATTTCATAGATAGTGTGGCTACCCATTGTAACGTTACGATAAAAGACGTGAAATTCTTCAACGAATGGGATGAGATAGCACAGCAATGCCAAGTATTTTTAGCTTATCCTCACGCTTGGGTACGTTTCCGTTCGGCCAAGATTTTGTGTCACATACTATCGAATGTTGACGCGAGTGATTTGGACGCGATTGTCAGAGGGAAGGTGGACAGTGAAAGAGGGTTTATTTACGAGGAGACTGAAAATGCACTGCGCAGTTTGGTGTTGGACCTGTGCGCTCAATTCACGCCTGGCGTTTCTAAAGATATGGCTGAACAGGTAAGTGAATTTTGGCTGCCTCGTTCAAGGAGTATGTCTTGTAGTACGGGTATTAAGTCTTGCGGATTACTCATTGTGCTTTTATCTTTTCCACTTTTAGTTACGATTAAGCATAGTTGAAGATATAAGTGACTTAATGATGTAAGTTGAAAAAGTTCAATTTTGAGTAAATGGGTTCAACATTTTCATTAGAATAAAATTTTTTATACTTTTAAATCCGTCAATGTGCCTTAAATCGACGATCTTCGATAGGTCAGTAGATATTTATATAGACATTCTGATCATCTCCATCCACTCTTTATTTGATATTAGTTTAATATAAAAGTAATTAACACATAATATAGTTCGTGCATTTCATGAACGCGCGCGGACCTTAGATGTGTGTGTGGCAGTTTTGTTCGTTTGAACTGTCAACTAGCGTGTCCATATACGACTCACACATCTAAGGCCCGCGCGCATTCATGAAATGCACGAACTATACCAAACTTTTTCTTCGAAAGCAGTATACGTATACAAATATATAAAGCTCAAAGTCCTGACTGATTCATCAACGCCCTGCCTTGACAGGCATACCTTTGATCCTAGAAACCTGAAATTTTGCACAGGGGTTCCTTTTCTGATGTTTACGAGAGATATGAAGGGATTTTCCAAAATTCATCACAGTAAAAGTCTATATGAGAAAAAAGATAATTTTATAAAACCTGGTAGGTAGTAATATTTTTTAATAGACCTTAATACTAAATCGCAGGACGTCCACTAGTAATCTCTATAATATAATAAAATAAGGTAAAATTTCTCAGGTGACAGCCGTTGTTTACCAAATCCTGATGCTAGTCTACGCGATGTCCAGTTTCAAGATGAACGGCAAGAAGACGTCAGAAATAGACGAGGACGCAGAAACCGGCGGCAAAATGAACGTGCGCTGGATCCTCTACAAGATGAGGAAGGCTATCAACGCTGAAGTTGCTAAGGCACCTACTCTCGACGCTATTGTAAGTTGAAATGTTTTTTTTTAAAGTTAGATGAAAACTTTCACTTAGTTACTGCGAGAGTTCCGTTTTTATTTACGAAACGAACACTATGCAACGTAATACATTGACGTACAGTCAAGCGCTAAAGAGATGAAATATTGTTCTGTTTTAAAAAAAAATTACGAGGTTATAATTTTTTTTATAGAGTTTGACAATTTATTTATGGAAATTATTTATAAGCCGATAATTTAAAAATTCGAAAGTGCTTTCTTGACTGTACTCAAGAGATTAGAAGCAGAGATATTTTGCGATATTATCCGATGTCTGCTTGACGTAGACTTTTGGGACTATATCATGCATGTGTATTTTTTTGTAGAATGAAACCAAAACAAACAAACAAATAAATAAATACACTTCACGCCTTTTAATCCCAAAACGGGGTAGGCAGAGGCACTTGCTTAATAAGCAAATGACCACGGTTCACCAAGCGTATTTAACCCAACGTGACAGGGGGTGAGGGGCCGTTATAGGGATACCAAACGAATCTTACTAAATATCTGCATCCATGTTCCTGAATCTCAAAATATATAATAATCAAAATAATTTACCCACAGAGAACATCGATATTCACCGCGTGGATACATCTGATCAGTAATCTGACAGCTGATGACATTTCCCGAATCATCGACGTGTTATTACCGCCGCTAGTTCGCGAATTGTCCACGGGCGACGCGGCGGCGCCAGCGTCGGCTGTCAAACAGTTGGCGAGAAAATTGGGGAAGAAACTACGCAAGAAAATCGGTGATATCGAGTACGGAAAACTTGTGGCCGAAGCGCAGACGAGGTTGAACGCTAAAAGGGCAGAGAGGAAAAAGGTTGGTGACCTATTTTGTATTATTGAGATAAAGAATAGTTTTAGTTTTTTAGTCAACCCACTTAAAAATAAATAAAGTGAAACCTCCTCATTCGCTTTTACAAAATACATGAGTACCTAGGTAGTTTATCATACTTTTATTTTTTCTGGTGAGTGACTGGTGCGTGATTGTGATAGATATAACCACAAAATAATCAATAGTGAATAACATCATAAACGCTTTTATTCGTCCTTTCTATCATTTGACATTTTATTGACGTTCTATGCGACGCTTTAACGCCTAAACTGTTAGTCAATGGATTTTAAAACCTTAATCTCAATCATATAGCTTGTACATTGGAATAACTCTTTGAGCTTTTAATTTGTCCCGAAATTCCCACGGCAACGGGTGAATTCCCACTTTAGCGGTAACACCGCCCCGTCGGTGTATAACGAGTATCATATCGTTTCTATGACAGCATTTCTACTGCGGAGTTTTCGTAAATCAAATCTACAACATTTGTTTGAAATGTCCCGGTTTAAAAACCAACAACGTAAAACATGGCAGTTATGATGCTTTTTAACGAAGTCGTTTTGTTTACGACCGACCACGAAAGACATTAAAGATGTTTAAATGTTACGGTGACATTTTCGTATCATTTATGTTATAATGGCTGCTAGAAAAACGTGGTGTAACGAAAAAATATTTTTATCGGAACGTGGTTTTCTTTATGGAACGAAGTGTTTCGAAAAATTTATGTAAGTGTCAGTTAATTGTATTGAAACTAAACGTTCGCCAAAATCAACTGATTCAGTTTGTTTTGAAGATTGATTTCTTATCTCTATTCATTTGTCTCTCCTAACTTTCAATTTCACTTATATTTTATAAGTGGTTTGACGAAACCTATGTATGACAGTATGTTGATCATAACGACAGATTTTTGTAGTACTTAACAATTTATTTTCCTAAAATCCAATAATGTTACTTGGTAATTCAATAAAAAAAGGTTTCTCGCTATGGAAATGAAAAGTAACTTTTTATTTTAAAGTTCAACAGAACAAGCTCTCTCTGTGGAAATATCCACAAAACTTCTTCTACGTATACCACTTTAGTAAGACCGATTTAAACTCTGCATTTTCTTGCACATTCAACAGCAATACATGTTTTTTGACAATGGAACAGTAATATTGTATACTTATGTCAAAAAGTAAAAAAAAAAGTGTTCCATAGAGAAATCCTTTGTTGTCATGGGCAGGCCTCTTTGCGTTTCTCCAATATTTTAAATTTTACCTTGCATAAATTCTCGTGTGGCAGTGTTTGTTACCAAACTCCTCCGAAACGGTTAGGCCTGTTTTCATTCAAGTTTAAGCTGGACATTTCAAACATAACTAATGTTCTATGCAATAAAAATATGGACACAATATTACTCTTTTACTCTCTCTCAGGTTTTCATGTATTTTCAATCTATTCGATCACTTTCTTAGCTGACTGTACAAACTTTTGAGCTCAGCTTCAATAACAAAGTTAGATTCGCTCTGGATACTTGTTGCAAATTTATCTGTAACTACAATCAAGTTTGTTTCAAACGGCACAGTACAAAAGGGAGTAGGGGTGGGTGGGCTATTCTGTATAGGTAGGAACAGTTGACAAATGCATAGTAAATCTATATACACCAAGTTTTTACTGCAATTCCATTAATTTTATCGTAGATAATTTTATTCGCAGATAATTATTTCGCTTTAGCAGCTATAGATATAGGCTGTAACATATTTCTCAATAATTGGATGTGCTTTTGGAATTCGGCACAAAATACCAAAAACAAGTTTGTTACCATAATTGACACATACTTTACCCATCACAACTGATAGATTTCAGAAACAATGTCTATAGGTATATATATATAATCTAGCGATTCGTCTTATTGAACATCGAATGTACGTGTTTTTGTTACGTTTTCACGCGAAAACTATTGAAACTTTTAACATGTTATTTTTGGAGGTAATAGAAGTAAAATAAGCTCTATTTAAAATCGAATTATCCACGGGACTATAGTGAGTAACACTGCGGGGTACAGCCTGACTATAAATCAAAATAGATTTAAACTAAATTACTACACTAACGCCCTCTGTAATGTCACAATGAAATTACTTACGCAATGCCCAGATTTACGTAATCCATACCAAATAAAAGGAATGTCGAAACAGCTCCCTGTTCACATTGAGGCAGTTAAAGTTGGGAAAGTTGTCACTGTGCCAAAAGGCATCGCGCACTACGCCAATGCTATTATGTAAATGTTTCGTTTGTCCCACTGTACTAAATTCGCGATGCTGATGTAAGTAACTAATGTACAGTCCGTTACATCTATATCTCTCGGGGAAGGGGAGGAAAAGAAATGTGTACCTATGGTTGCGTTCGGTAACGCGCGGATTTTGAATTATTTTTCAAATACTGATCCCATTCGCCTTGGTCTACCCTATTATTGGCTATATTAGTTTTATATAATTTGTATAAAACTTCACTGCAGTAATAACTAGCTGGCAAACCTTATCCCATAATAGGTAGGTTCGGAGCAACATGTTTCCTTTCGCCATTCATCTCTGTCATTCGTCATCTGTGCAGTTACACCTTTCACGCACATGTCATATTTCCCTCAGTCCATCCATGCCTTCTTTGGTCTCCCTCTTCCCTTGTATCCTTCCACATTCATATACTCATATCTTTCATTGTTACACGGTTTTCATCTCTCCTCATGACGTGGCCATACCATCTTAATCTGTTACTCCTAATCTTTTCTGTCACTGATGCTACTTTCAGGCTTCCTCTTATATACTCATTCCTAATCCTGCCCAGCAAATGTTGTTATGCCAATATATTAGCAGTGTTTCTCTGAATTATACATACCAAGTTAAATAAAAAAACTCGAGAAAATCACTTGGCCCATGACAACAAAAAACTTAAACCGAAATAACCCAAAACCGAAAAACAAAATGTCACCTCTTCATTCAAACTTACCGATTGGAGTAATGGATACATGAAGTGGTAATTTTTTTAAATAATTTTTAAGAAAGTTGTTTGGTAGCATAAGCTGAGTAACTTGATCGAGTTTTGCTAGTATTTTTAATTTAACTTTGTATAAACCTTAAGAATCAGTCTATCCACTTAAGAAAACTTAATGCGGTTTTCTTAAGTGGATAGTTATATTAGTTATAATCCAATAAAATTGATAGTAAAATTGTATATTATCATGACATTTAGTATAAAACAAAATAGTTTTACCCACTGTCCTATGTATTCTTACATTTTCAAACTTACGCAACTATCTTTAATAGATAGCGATTCTCGAGGAAGGTTATTATGTTTAATTCATATAAACGGGTCTTTTTGAGTTGACGTTATTTCATTTTCATGTGTGCTGTTTTTATTACTGCAAAAATACATAAAAACTTACGATACCCGTATTTTTCATTTCGCTCTATGTTAAAATATTCATTGTTAATATCTGTTTATTCTAAAAGTTTATTTGTACTGATCTTTGAACCCTGTAAAAATATTTTGACAATAGTAAAATTGTTTGGCAGTGCAAATTAAAAAATAGATAAGCAAAGTTAATTTACCTTTTAGGTGTATTATTAGTTTGAGATCCTATTTTACATTTTATTGTCGGAAAATTTTATGAAATATATACTTCTGATGAGGACTGTAAATTAAAGAATAATTAGAATATCGTAAAAATTAACTTAAAAACATCGTCAATTAACTGGACGGTCTGCGGTATCTTAAAATAGTAAAAGGAACCGTAGCAAGTGGAGATCGATTATCTCTGTCTTTAAGAGAAGAATCTATTGTTTATGTATACTAGGTGAATCCGTGCTTTATTACTTACACTTTATTCCGTTCCCGAATAATAATTTTCGAATTGTGCCGATTTAATTAAGATAATATTATTTTAATGTGCCATTAAAACCCGCTTCGTAGTTTTCACGACACATCAGTAACAAACATTCATCCTCCTAAACAATATTACGCTTTTATAACATTAGTAGCGTTTTTTACGGTAAACCTTGTATCTTTAGCTTCATTGTTTCCTCGACTTTGCTGACTGCTTATTTTTGATTATTTTCGCGATATACTTATTTTTGATTAAATTATTAATTGAAAAATTAACTTTATGTATTTTCTGCAACTAAATCGCGGGCCGCGACTGTACTTGCCACGTTCAAAATGATTAACTGCAATGAATATACAGCATCTTATTTTGTCGTGAACTTTGCTGGAGATGGAATGGGAGTTTTGGTACGTTACATTTTTCTTCCCTCGAGAAATGTTTCGTTTCAGAAAGCTGATGTATATGTTTTGGTTTCTGAAAATATTTTGCTATAACTTATTCTTGAATGGACAAAAGTAAATGTAGTGGGAAAAAATGATTACATAATTTTTAATGAAATACGACGTGACATTTCTTTCAATATTGATTGAAGTTGTTGCAAGATGTTTCGGTGAAAGAGGGTTTGATTGATGATCGACATAGAACACCGTAGCGTCATGTTTTGAGAAAATAACAAAATAAATTTAAAAAAATGCATCTTTGCATGCATTTGGATGTTCGGGGTCCGGAGTTCAATTCTTCTTAAAAGCTTGTCATCTTTGGGACATGGTTTTTATTCCGCTAGTCTCAGTAATTCGGGTATTTTATGCGGGATTTAACATTATTAGTACGTATACTTCGATTAAAATTCAAATAAAAGTAGGTCTTCGTCTGTGCAATAAAAGGTTTAATTTTATTTGACAATATTTACTGAAGTACAGGGGATTTTATGTATATAAACAACATACACACATCAAAAGTGTCCAGGGGTCAAGTACATTTTAGAAGATTGCAATCAAGAATATATTTTACAAAAACTGAATTCATTCATAATTTATTCAAAATGTGGTGATAAGTCATTGATACAGGCATGGGGAATTAGGTAGGAGACCAATCCAGAAGAATAGATTTGATTTAAATAAATTAGATTTTTTTAGATCTAAAAATGTTCTTGATCCATAGACACTTTTGATGTGTGTATTTCAAGTACTGGCCTGACTTCCATAATTATCATAAAGTTTAATATGAATACTGGGGGTCAGATCTTGGCGTTGCCACCAGGGTTCATATTGCTGTTCTATTATGATAATACGTATGGACGTGTATTTATTTTTATCGAAATGGTCGAAACATTGGTTCATATAATAAAGCTGAATTACAATCTTCACAGGTACACCTCCAAGAGAAAGTCCACAACCCGGAGAAGGCCGCCAAGAGGAAGCTTCAACTCAAAGAAAAGAAGAAGGCATCTAAGAAAATGAAGCTAGAGATGATGCAGGGCAAGAGACCCCGCCCCAAGAAGAGGAAAGCTGAGGACATTAACCTAGAAGATTCTTTGTTGAACGATTAGAAAATTGTTTTCACATTTATTTGTAGCCTAACAGTGGCGAAGCGAAAAGTGTACCAAGGGGAAGCCGAATTTTAATAATATGAAAAACATTTAAAAAACAAAGTTGCGTAGAGAATGTAAGAAGGTTTAAAAAATCTTGTTAAGCGCATTAAAAAAAGATTACCATAGATTATAAATCCATGGGCGTGCGACCTGTACTGGTTGAAGTGGGTAATTTTTTGTTATAATTATTTTTATTGTCAATATAAAGTACCTATAGTAGCTCTGAAGGCAGCGCTATCCATATCAACATGAAATACTCAAGCGGGTTCAAATATATACTGTTTTTTTGTATTAGGGCCGTTTAACACTTTCGTGGACTCTTGTCGTCGAATAGGTTTTATTGTTATCGCGTCCATAGGCGGGATGGGTCCCCGAATGTGTTTGCCGAATGCGTTAAGTATATGACCGTTGATTGGTATAAGATTATAAAATATTTTTTATAATGATGCATTCTACATTTGTAAATTATGTAAATAAAGTTATGTAGGCATACGTATAAAAATAAATTAGTTAAAAATATGAAGTTTTCTTTCCATTATAAAACACTTATGCCGTTCTGTTGTTCGTGGTACCATTCATTAGATTGTACCATTAATAGTGCCATGGAAGATTTTTTCCCAGTGACCTCTCACTCACACCTGACTGATTATTAAGTCACCATTGATTTTTATTCAAAACTCAGACCAAAAACAACTAGACTTGAGGAGGTTAGAATCAAAACGTATTAATTTACTTTTCTTCCCCTAAGGATTTTCGTACATTTTCAAATATATAACTTCACTACCATGTACTATTTTTTTATTTTTTTGAGAAATAATAGATTTCATGTATATGTACAAGGGAATGGATTGTTTATGGTTTATAAGAGTAAAGGGCCTAAGAGTAGTATAAGTTTTGCTCTTTTTTCATAAAATTTGGTTACACCTAAATTAATACGTTTTGATCCTAACCTCCTCACTTGCAATCCAAACTGACGTTTAGAATAAAACGAGACCCCAATTTGGACGACATGCAGGAGACCACCTGCTCACCTAAACATATGCCCATAGTTCACCGAGTCCCCCGCACAAGTAGGGATAGACACTGGTCTATCCCTATGAGATATATGTGGAACAGGGACGTGACATCTTTTTTTTTATTAGAATGAACAAGCGTTTGACCACCATCCTACCTGATGTTAAGCAGCGATGAGGTCTTCGATGGAGCACACTTGTTCATAAGGTCTTCTTGTACACACATCACTGTTGGAAGGTTTGCATTCCTTATGTTGGTAGGCATATTAACTCACGATGTTTTTCTTAACCATTGCGTTAAAAAAATCTATATTCCTGCGGACCTTGACAGTGCCTACAGTATTTGTACAAAGTTAAATCAAAAGCGTTGACGAAACTCGACAGTCACTCGGCTCATTATATCAAACACTTTCTTTCCTCAAGGAAGCCTATGTCAAAACGAAAAAAAATATACTAACTTACCGATCAGCTGATTGACACTTCATATGATGAGGTAAGGTAATGGGGAATTTTCTTTGACGTTTTTCTGACATATTTTCGGGCGGAGAACTGTCATTACTGTCAAACTTTGTTTAGAAAGTATGACATTAATGACAGTCAAAGCAAATTCCCCATTTTTGTTACATTTTTGACATAGGGTTCCTTGGGAAAATTTGTTTGATATCATGGCGCACATTTACTACAACAACGCGGTATTTCACGATATTTTGTTATTGTGAAAAGAATCCTTAGTAAGATTTTAATAATATTAGATTGTCATTTCAACGGTCACATTTTGACATGTCGCGTTGTTTTAGCAAATGAGCGATGTGCTCAGTGATTTTCGCGTTTTTCGCTAAAACAAATAATTTTGCCTTGTATACTACCTACTACTAAAGATGTTTAGAAATAAAACAACAGTTTGATATTCAAAAATAATATTGAATCATATTCTTAAAGTATAAAAAAACAATACAATTCAAAGTAAACATCGCATTAACATGCCACATTGTAAATATCGCTTTTTAACGTGCTTAAAAGCTAGTAAATATTAAAATTGCCTTAACTTTATTAAGTTTATTGACTGAGCGTGCAGTTAAGCTAACATTTTTTTATTTATACATTTTTATATGTGCGCAAAATTTAAAAGTTCTTATTCTACGCATCCAAACAATTTATTTTAACATTTTTACTTATATTTTCCTTTAACTGTATTATCATAATATTTAGTTGCAGTAATGTTATATGTGTTTAGCTGTTAAATATTCTAGTCTACATTTAACATTTCAAAGTATTAATAGGGATAATACACAATTCAATGGACCTATTGTTTGATGAAACATTATGTCGAATCGGATGAGATGGTAGAATTAAAGCTATGGATGACATTATCCGTAGGGTAATCTACGTGCCCAGTATATCGTGAACAAAGCTTTAATAAGTAATGAGGCATTTTTTTTGTTTAGTTTGCTATTTTCTCAAAAGATGCCGTTACGGTGTTCTATGTCGAACATCAATCAAACCCTCTTTGACCGAAACTTCTTGCACATATTGAAGGAAATGTCATGTCGTATATTTAGCTGTAAGCGTCTGACAATCGACACAGAAACCAGTAGTGACCTCTATGGCATAGAGGAAAATGAGTTTTGAGATTCCTCATTATTTAAAGGCTTACAATATACTATATAAGTATGGCACCCATATCTCTATTTACTCTGAGTATAGTAATCTAGTGTTTTTGGTTTGTCACAATATATTTATATTTAACATAACGTATTTATGTTTCTTCTGTATCTATCGAATCCACATAACATTATTGGTTGATAGATTATTTTAGAAACTATGAATCACTATTTTATAGGTAAACAAAATTATGCAAACAAAAAAATAAGCTTAATACCTATTATTGATTTTAAGCACTTTACAGGCCTAACTACGCACCAGCACCAATAATATTCAATCATTCGAAAGTTTGTTATAAAAATGCAGCTTTTGTAAAAACTGTCTTAACCCAATGACAAAAGAGCTCAACTAGTAAGTGAAAGTAATGTGCTCTCTGTAAAATCTACCTGTAACATTAATACAGGGTTAGTCGTAGTTAGAAATATCCTTTATGCCGAAGTCTACTGTCTGTAGAACCGGGTTACACTGATCTCTTACCCTAGAGAATTCAACTTAAGGTAAAATCTGGGAAATGTATGTCTGAGAATTTACCCTGAGCTGGGTATACAATAATAACCAGATTTCAGCCTAGGCTGAATTCTCTAGGGTAAGAGATCGGAATAACTCATAGACCAAAGAGTTTATTTCACAATGTTTTAATGCAAAAAGAAATCGAATTACTAACTCGATCAGCTGTTTTTCCTCTTTGGGGGCAATGATACCTGCTCCCCTAGCACAGCACCCCAGGCACTGGGATTTGTTGTAACAAGCTAAGTCGCTGTGTGACATAGCAGCCAATCACAGCGCGTATTTAGTCTATGTCTTTCTTGGCGCGCGTGCTAGGGTTGCTGCAGCAATTCAGACTCGCCCTGTACAGCCACGTGTATTGACATGTATACACTTAGTAATATTTCAAAGCCTCTTTCTTATACAGTAGTAGTGAATTATTTAGGCAAATCGAGGTATCCCGAATGGTGCCGATCAGTATATTTACTTCAAAATGATAACAAACTTTGTTAGCCACTGACGTTTCAGCAGAAGGTTTGCTCTCTGAAGGCTCTCTGTCTTCATCACGAAGTCTTATAATCATTAACTAATTAATGTTATGTTTTCACGAATATGGTATTCTAGCTGCCGTACTACGATGAAGTAGTCTTATAGCAATGTAGCAATCGTTAATTTTAAGAGAAAATTTCTTTGAAATTTTACTAAGTGCACACATGTCTATAAACGTGACTCTAGATATTCGATGTAAGTAAATTACGAGTAAGTATTTATTTTCAAATATATTAATCAAGAAGCACCACTAATTCGTTATGAAATAGAAACTTTATAATATTTTAAAAGTTGTCTACATTTATAAGAATCCCAATATGTGTGTGTGTGTGTGTCTATACACTTAGCAAGCTACGGCATCGTTTTGACATAGAAATTGTCATTAGAAAATGACATCTATTTCTAAAGCTCGAAGGGTCAACTGTTTGTTTAAGTGACATTTACCTTATTTGTATTGGGTGGTAAATTAAAAGTAAACAAATTCAAATATGGTTCGTTATCGTCTTAACTAAAGTGGTGGGCGTACTGAGTTAACAGTCAGGGATTGATTGGGCAACGTATATTATTTAAGGCTAGTCGCATTTTCATGTTTTTGACCACAAAAAGAAGAGCGAGAAACTAAACAAAATAAAATCGTGCATTCAGATCGAACAGCACATCGGCTTATTTCATTTTAAATTTTGTTATCTAAACTTTATTTAAAAAAAAACAATACAGGGTATAAAACAAAGTCGTCTCCCTTTGTGTGTCTTTAAAAACTACGCAACGGATTTTGATGCGGTTTTCTTTAGTAGAGACAGTGGTTCTTGAGGAATGTTTACATGTATACTATATACATATAATATCTGAGGACATATTGGCTAGAAAATGTTTAATCACAAAGCGGGTTACGCAGAGGTAAGCACGTGATATGCAAATGCCAACGGTTCACCAAGCGTATTTAACCCAACTCGATAGGGCGTGAGTCCATTTAAAGTAAGTAGTAATATAGTATTAAATTGCGTTAACCATAGGACGGTAGCAAGCTCATAGAAGAAAATAGCCTGAATTTCTTCATATAGATAGTTAATATTGACAGAATGTTGAAGTTTACTTAGGTAAATTCGTTGTGCAATATTTTACAAAGTGCAGGTAGGATAAAAATATACCTACCCAATACAATTAACCTATAAAAACACGAAATGTATTCATAATTTCGTCTTAAATTTGTGCTTACAATGAGAAAAATAAGTACAATGCTTGCTTAGCACAAAAAAGGACTTAGTTAGCTTTATCGTCAGCCAAGTTCAGTTTAATCGATGGACAGTAAACGATACCATCATTGTTAGGTAAATTGAAGATAATGTTGTATTGATAGGAGTAGTTTTAACAAAGGTGAAAGTGGTTCAAAACTCAACTGACATCATCATCACATAATCAACATCAGCCACATAATGACATAATGCAAGATTAATAAAATTACCACCAAATACAGCCGGAGCGAGACCGAAGCCCTTTTAAAATGGTTGGGTTATCAATATTTTGACAGATGAATTGTCAAACTAAAATGAAACTCGATAACCCGGCTGATAAAACTAGGTGAACTGTCTAACACTCGATTCGATCCTCCGTTTATTTTTGACTGTACAGACAATAAAAATATTAAAATATACATATTGTCACACATAATCATCCTCACCTATATAGTAGATAGTGCATTTTAAAAGTACAATAATTGAGCGTTAATAACAGCGAATATAAGCCACGTCTAATTACGATGTAAAATTCAGGAAGCACCATTATAGTAGCATTGCCGATATAGGGTTGTACCTCATAATTTTGCTGAGTAATATCCAGAGTACTGAGGTCAGAGCTGCCAATGCAACGCCAGCCCAGCCGAGGTCCAGTGACCAGGACGTGGAGAACTCCCTGGCTACAAGGAGTAAGGCGATTGAGTGTTTGGGTCCTATGATGCCGTCGGCCGTGTCGTCGACTCCGGGGCTGCCGCGTGTCGAGGCGCGTTGCACTCGCTTGAAGTGGATGATCATGAGGGTGAAGAGAGCGAACAGGCCTGGGAATTTAGACTTTGGGTTAGGATTGTTGCTTATGATATTATGGCTGACATATGGAAAATCTATACTATAGTAAAACTGTTCGGGGTCCAAAACTGTATTGATTTTTTTACGAGAAAAACAGTGGATTACCTATATCAAGTTGCCGTTACAGAACACGAATTTCATATTTTTGGAAAAAAATCTGTCTAGTCTGTATGTTTGTCCGCGAATGAAGTCAAAACGGCTGGACAGACTTGGTTGATATTTGGCACGCATACCTTATACACTGGAATAACATTTAGGCTAATCTTTATCCCGGATTTTTTATAATATATGTTAGCAAAACAACGTTTGCCGGGTCAGCTTGTGCTAAATAAAAATACTACCTATATATTTTTATACTTCTAAAAAGGATTCTTATCAATTCGACCGTATATAGGTTCTTTTTAAGATTGCTTGCGAATAAACCAATTTCAACCAGTACTAGTCGCCCCGCCGATTTTATAAAGCTTCTTTCTTTTTCTTCAAAATTATTAGCTTGAAGAATAAACTTGACAGGCCTGTTATTTTGTACTTCTACCTTTCTTGGCGACTTAAAAACAGTAATGTTACAGTAGGTATATTCGTTAATGAACTGTAAGTACTGTCGGCCAAGAATGTGGTCTATCAGTTTTGATGACACTTACTGTGTTATTAAAACACCAATGAGGTAGAGTTTTTATACTGTGACGAGTGTCTAATGGTATTCATACGAAAATTCATGATGAGGAAGTCCTCCTTAGGGAACGAGAAGAACGGGAATGAACGACCGGGACGTTCTTAATCTAAAAAAAAACATATTTTTGAGACATGATATGATACGACAGGTATTTCAAAGAAGCGAGATATGTTTAGCATTATGTCTAAGGATTAAAATCAGACAAGAAAACCTGTATCATTAGAAGAAGAAAGAAAGAACATTTATTAATTTCGAGCTTTAGTGTTTATCTATCTATACATATACCTAAACCTGGAAGTAGAGAAAGTGAAATTGACTGTGGATAATCATTGGCGTGTTGGCCTCGTTTTAAACCTTGAATGCAACCACGTGTGACCTTCACAAACTTCATTGCTCTAGACCGAGGGTTGAACTATAAGATTGGCTTAGGTACTTACTACACGGTAAAAGTGACTGCTTGATGATTTACTAAAATAATAATCATAACATCTTTTATTAGAAAACACTGTGGTAGCTTTACTTATTTATTTAAACATAACTGAAAACTCCTTTTATTTTTTTTCCTGACCCTTAATTGAGCCCACTGAGGACCACTGCTGGATATAGGTCTCCCCACAGACGCACAACAACGATCGGTCTTGTGTCTCCGCTAATGCGTGCCTGCCGTGTTAGCCAGATTGTCGGTCCACCTTTTTGGATGTCTAATCATGCTGAGCTTTTTCATGCATAACGTCATCTCCCGATGCAAAAAAATGTCTATTTTGTATGGAGATGAAAAAAATATGTCTTTGCTCTTCCCCGCATTGTCGCCATAGTAAAAGTTGTCCTTATTGACGAGCCAACAACGTTTCTAAGACCATTGCTCGGGGTCCTATTACACGCTGTATGGCCTAATGGCTCTACACCCTATACAACGTTAAAAAAACCTTGACGAAACTCCAGATAGTCAATCAGCCCATGATACCAAACAACTTTCCCAAAGGAATTCTATGTCAATACCGAAAAAAAAAATGTGACCGCTTCATAAAAACTTGGCGATCAGCTGATTGCCTCTTTATGTGAAGTGTATTTTTTTCGTTTTTAACAAAGGACCTTAAAAAAAATACACTTCACGCCTTTTAATCCCAAAGCGGGGTAGGCAGAGGCACTTGCTTAGTAAGCAAATGACTCTGGACAAAGGACCATGGGGAAAGTTATAATAAATATATAAATAAATATCGGGTGACAGTTTTACACACGGTCACCTGACCCCAAACTAGGATACTATGGGTGCCAGAGACTGATATACATACATAGATAAATAAAACACCCAGCTGAACACACAAAAAATACACTAAAGGATTACGTCCGTGGCGGGAATCGAACCCGCGACCGTCGTCCTAGAGGCAGATGCCCTGACCACTAGTCCATGCCGGTAGTTGTTTGGTATCATGGGCTGAGTGACTAGGGTCTAACTAACGTTTTTTATTTAATCTACTATATAAAAATAAGTCGGGTTTTCCTCCCTGACGCTATAACTCCAGAACGCACGAACCGATTTCCACGGTTTTGGATTCGTTGGAAAGGTCTCGGGCTCCGTGGGGTTTATAGCAAAGAAATTTCAGGAAAAAATTCATCAGAAAAGCGGGTAAACGAAACGAACCCATCTGGTGGCGAAACGGAGTTCGCCGGGTTTGCTAGTCTTGTATATTTTTCTTCCTTGGTTAATCGCCACCACTCACCAGCAAGTAGATACATGACGCCGGTGACGAGGACCGCGCTGATCTGATGCTGGCACACTCCGAACGCGCCCACCAGCGCCGCGCTGCCCAGCACTATCAGGCACACCAGGGCACACGATATCGACAGGTTCTGCATACCTGAGAGTGACGAGGATACTGGTTTGAAGGTACATACGTGACATATGTAATCTAATAATATAGATATGTACTATGATGTCCTGGCCGAAGGTGGCGTGAAAAGTACTCGAAACCGGAGGTCATGTATAAAAATATGTATGAATGTAGATGAAGCAAAAGGGGTATGTCAGGATCGTGACAAATGGAGATCTGTAGTCTCTGCCTACCCCTCTGGGAGACAGGCGTGAAGTGTATGTATGTATGTACTATGATATGGGATGCAAATAGATATAATACATCAGCTGCCTTTCTTCCTGGCATGTCGTAGGAGCCGACAATGGGATCTGGAGATTTAGGTTTATCCAGGCTATGAGCTAGCAAGATGGCTGGCAGAAGCTGGATGCGAGAAGCCGAAAACAGATCACAGTGGCGTGCAATTGGAGAGGCCTATGTCCAGCAGTGGACAGGTATGGGCTGATGATGATGATGAGCTAGCAACTTGTCACTGAAGGCCCATATTGACAATCTTAATTGCTTAATATGCTAAACGTGACCGAAGGAGGAAGGAAGTCATTTTGATCCTAGGGTTCAGTCCAGTCCCTTTTGGGGATTATTGAAGAGCATGTATGTATGTACGTATAAATTCAAGTTCATATCAGTGCCTGTCTTTTTTGATGAACGTAACCTTTAGAGGCATAACGTCTCCTCAAGTCTGAGGCTTAGCTCACACTACGGTTCGTTTTTATTGCAGCGCGATTTAACCATTGAAGTTGTTATAACAATAGTTGCGACTGTTTGATCGTATGTGCGTGTATCTTCAAAGAAAAACGCTCGCAAAAAAGTTGTATTTTGCGCCTAGCCTAAGATGGACAGGGACACTTTTAATACACGTTTATCACCCAATAAACTCCCCTGAACCCTTACGACTCTACTAATAAAAAGTTATACGAAGAATAAAACCTTGTGTTGTATATTATTACAACTTAAGTTGTTCGTAAGAAACTGACAAACAGGGTGTAATCCTTACTCAGCTTACAACTTATTCCCACTCGTTCCTTTATCAGTTCCAAACTTATCAGAACGTGTCGATTTTCCTTCCAAAATACTATTAAAGGAATTGCTGGGAATAAACGAGTTTTTGGGCCCATTGTTAACCATCAGTTCAAGGACGGGTGTGCAATTTTCATAAACAAATATCCCGGGACATAACACAAGGTCATCTGACACCAAACTAGGGTACCCTGTACTATGGGTGTGCTAAAGAGAGGCAGATGACTTGACCAATAGTCCATCCCGATCGTCAAATATTCATTTCAATGTTTTTCATCATCGAGAGAGTCGCGTACCTATCTAGCCATGACGAGCCTGAAGTGCCTAGTAGAAATTATATTTAAAAGATATTTTTACAAAATATTTTTTACAATTTTCATTTAATAAACATTTATGTTTAATGCGTAGATATTGCTTTAAAGTGCATCGCTTCCTATCAGTTAAATTAAAATTCAACTAGGGTGGATCGTTCCTAATTAAGTTCAGCAGCTTTCCTTGTGCCTTCATCATGGTTGGCATGTTCTAAACCCATCTCACCATAAAGTGAATCTAATCACAATAGATCAAGACGTCAAACTAAAAACAAAGATTTTGCCGTCGTTAAAATTGAAATAAACTTTAATACAAAGTCACATTATCACATCATCAGCCACATGACGTCCATTGCCAGACGAGAGCCTCCCCTAATGATTTCCATGATCAATTGGGGGGAAATGCCAATAATCGCCACGCTTGGCAGGTGCATTTTCGATCGCAGTAGTGTTGTGGTTTAGCTCACAGAGCGCGCTGATACCCGCCCTCTGGGGAGTTCCCTCGGTCGCCTCTTACGACCACCACGACGGTAAAAGTTGGGCTGGGGAGGTGACACATGTATTCTAAACGGCTAATACAAAGTACCTATCTAAGTATTATTAAATCGATACTATTGTTTATTTTGTCAAGTTATCAGTAAAAATCTATCTGTGCACTGCTCTACTTCTGATACATTCGTCGAAAGTATAGTTCTCTCTATTACTCCATAGCTTTATGAGAGGGAGGGCCATATACTTTGCAATCATAACATTGCGAGCACACGCGGAATGCATTGAGTGTACTCGTAATTGCTACAGAACTTCAGGGTGTGGTATACCTTAAAATAATATGTATAGTATAATTTCATTGCGTCACGCTACCCTTTCTACCTACTGCATGAACATGGCAATGCATACCTATTATATGCTACGTAGACAGAGAAATTATGTCGCGATACAATTTAAAGGATATAACGACAACTAAAAATTCAATGTTTGTTTCTGATTTTGTTTATTGGGTTAAACATTGGCCACATATCACTTTCTCAGTAAAAGTACTGACTTTTAGTCTGCTAAAAGCGATATAGGATGAATAAAGGATCTATCCAATTATTTTTTGAGTTATATTTGTAAAAAAATAACTAATTTATTACATCGTGTAACTTTGAGTGTTGTACAATTGTACACAAAGCAATGACCAAACACGATAAGTTAAGAGAATAAAGAAAAGCTGTTAGCAATTTTTAGGGGGCCTTACAGCAATATCTTTCGAGATGTCCATGGACAATTGGACATCTTACACATGCACTTCGGTGACATTCATACAAAATTAACTACCTCAATTTACCAACTGCCTAAGTCATTGTATTGGTTTGTTCTGGTTAACTTAAGCGGGGATGGGATTGTGCTAAGCTATACTGCATACTCTAATTTCCTCAGATAGAACTATGACTCTAGGGGTCTCACTGGCACAGGTTATTATAACTTACAAGTGAGTCCCCAACCACATGCATGTTACCGTACTGTCAAACAGTAAATATTTTTTTCATGACGCTATAATAAGTTTTGAAAATAAAGACCATGTTGTTTCTATGCAAAACACGACTTTTACCGCAGCTTTATATCAATAAAACTATGTAAGAAAAAAACTCATACTAAGCCCTATAAGAACAATAAGTACCTCTCCCTCTGCTTTCTCCCTCACATTAAAAAAAAGGGTCAAGACAACTTGAACCCTAGCACGCTATAACCTATTAGCCCCCCAGGATCGATATACGGTGCGAAGGTCGGCACTGAGGTCAACCGGATGTTATGTAAGCTGGCCCCGCGCCACCCGGCCCGGGCTCGGCGAGGGCATCCGGTTTATTGCCTGCCTTCCTTTCCCTTCCCTCCACCGACATCGCACACGTGTCATTTAGATGCACTTTCTGCACTTGTGAGCGAAAATTCCGGGTCACACATGTTTACACAACACAATATGTAAATATCTTGCAATCGAGGGAAGCTAGCTGAGTAAAAGAAACAGCAACAGCTAGTAAAGTGTTTTTTAAATACAATAAAATAGGGAAATAGAAAGTCGTAAATTATATTGTTGCCTGCCATACAATATTACTACTTTCAGAATTGGAATTTTGAATATGGAGGTTTTATATATGATTGAGAATTTTTGGTCACGAGTGTACATGTGCTTAGTGAAGGGTTGGTCATCAGACGATAAGTAGGTAAGTTTAAAGTATGTACTTGTTTGAATAAGTAGTTGAAAATCAGCAGATTTGACAATCGCACGGAACTCTATTATCTTATTTTTAATAATAAAACCACCTCTTTTAATCCCGGGTTCCTTTAACACGAGCAATGGGACGTGACTCAAATACATTTGTGACACAATTAATGTTACGATCTGTCAAAATGGTATGTAAGTAATCATAATCCCTTCTCTACTTGACGTATCGACATCACGGTTCACCAATAATAGGCTTGTTTAATACTAAATAAATACTAATCCGGACTAGTAAAAAATCTTATACATCATCAGCCCATACTTTACCACTGCTGGACATAGGCCTCTTCAATTGCACGCCATTGTGATCTGTTTTCGCATCCAGCTTCTGCGTAAAATCTCATATAATTCTGCGAAATGGAATTCCCATCTGAACCACAAGGCTACATTTATTGGAAATTTGTTCGAAACGATTAAAGACTTGATTCAATTTAAAGTCAAAAGTTGAGACGGTCTTACTGTATGAACTTAACTTAAGATCGACAAGAGTCACCATCAGAATACACAAGGACCTCTGGCAGTTTTCTACAATCACAAAAAAAATAAAGCACCAAGAAAAAGTTTGAGTTTCACCACACAGTTTCGCATTGTCCGGAATTCCCCAGAGTTTCGCCGTAGTGAATAATCAAGTGCCGGGTTTGAGGCGCGCGTCCCCTAACAACTAATAGGGTAACTTCCGAAAACTTTGTGAAAATTTCAGATAAGGTGAACTTATTGTCATAAGATTTTTTAAGGTACGGCAGGTCAGTTTTTATTAGTCGTGTTTATTGATAGTGAGCGGTTCACTAACTTAGGTTCATGTGGTAACTTTTCTTGCTCATTTGTCCGACTTGAGAATATATTGAGCTTGATTGTCGAATAAATAGTTTTGTGGCAAAGCTCAGCTTATTTATTACATACCGAAATATTCGGTAAACGTAACATTATTGCGACGCGTTGCTGTGATGTTGTAAAATGACTCTTATATCAGGTACATAGAGTTTGTGTGGGTAAAACCTTGTAAGGTTTGCGAGGGTGTCTGACCGGCTGAAATGATTCAGCATGATGTATTAATTAAGAAAGTATCTCTAAGGTTGTATCTGTAAGATTGTAACTTTAAGAAATATGCATGAAACTTGAACTGCAATGCAGTGGAAATGTTTCTAAAATCTTTGTTGGTCTGATTTTATGAATTCATGGGTAGGGTGACTTCTTTTCAGCACAATATGGGCAATTTTGAGTTACGGATGAACAGGTAATTAGTCAAGCGTACATATACCACATTGCTGCTTAACTCTTTAACAGGCAGAAGGTTTGTGTGAAATTCATTTTAGCCTGTATTTCAACGGACAAAGGTTCAAAATTAAGTGGGATCTAAATTCCCTCTGCTTGGTAAAGGGTTAATACAAGGCAGGATGGTGTCACACTCCTATTATACAATTGTTACACTAAATAACAGTTTGGTCCCAGTGTGACAGGATGGTAACTAAATGTGTAGTCTCAAATTTAATTACAGGGACAAGCCCTTCACAATCCGAGCCCTATCTGCATCTCGGCATACATTCGGCCTATTCTCTGGAGACGTGAGCGCCTACTAGCTTTTACTTATTATTCTCTCACGTTTTCTGGACTTCATACAAATCATCTATGAAGATCCCTGTTTTATAAAAACCATTATAAACAATTGGGTTGGTGACACATGCATTCTAAAGCCGTGTGGCGACGGCGAATGGAATACATGAGTCACCACCCCGGTCCAACGTTTCCCGTCGTGGGGGTCGTAAGAGGCGACCGAGGGAACTCTCTAGAGGACGGGCAGCAGCGCTCTCTTAGTTAAACCACAACCCAACTTCGATCGCCAACCTGCCTGCCATTTCCCCCCAAATATTGACATTTCTCCCCAAATTGTCATGGAAACCACTGAGTCCCGCGTTCAGCAGTGGACTTATTGTGGCTGATGATAATTACGATTATAAACAATCGTTTGACCACCATCCTGCATGATGTTAAGCAGCGATCTGGTCGACGATGGAGCACACTTGTTCATGTTGTCACATTACTCACACACAACCTCAAATGAGGCCGTCAGCGCTAAAGTGGCCTAAGCCACAGTTTTTTATATTCCGACTTAAGTACTTCGTAAATTTACTAAAAACATGTTAAAATAAAATGATTCATGTTAAACAATCCATAATTTTAATTACAAAAATTAACATTTGGACAATAATAAGCTTCCATAAAATTGTACACACATAAGTCAAACTTATTATTCTAAAAACTCCTATATCTCCACACCGTTTTATTTATATAAGTATGTCAAAGACGGGAGTACAAGAGAGAGAGACAAGTATAAATTTAAATGAAAAAAAAATATATATATAAGTAAATATATCTCGTTGTCTGATTTCCATAACACAAG
>SJJU01000289.1:0-28972 GCA_012932125.1 Conopomorpha cramerella
TAAATTACACAGGTCTGCAACAAAAATGCTGTCTGGATATTTCCAACTGATTTCTATGTATTTAGGTGTTCTGAAAACAAAAGAAATACTCAAAAAATCCAGAACATAAGATTATTTTACAAAACGCAAAATTTTATTCCAAAAAATGGATTTTTTGGGCTTAAAAGGACTATTTTCCAGAAAATTTAGGATACGTGAGTGAAGAGCAAGGTGAACGATTTCACCAAGATATTAAGGAGATGGAAAAATGATACCAGGGAAGATGGAGTGTCTCAATGATGGCAGACTACTGTTAGATGCTTCAAAGAGACCTTCCAGATGCTTCCCACAAGCGAAAATATACCAAAAGGAGTCTCACTGGGAAAAAGAAATGTGTTTAATGCTCACTAATCAATGTATTTTAGATAAGAAAATATGTTTTTGAAACGCAATTAAAAATTACTTGATTTAAAAAAAATATATGTTTATTTTAAGATAATAACTTGTTTCGCATAGACAACTACATTGTCAGAAAACGTGACGTGCTAGGACAAAATGAAAGTTATTTTCAAATTCAGCACACCCAAAAACATAAGAATTACAAAAAAAAAACCAAAACAGCTCTCAACTTTTTTTTTGCAGACTTGTGTTATTGGTGAACAGATGAGCTACCAAATGGAATGTTTGCAACAATGAATAAACTGGTGGCAATCATCAATTGTTATGCATCAGCACCAGCATCAACTGGACCTGATCAAACCCTATAAAACCCAATACTTAAAACTTTATATTGCAATAAGACCCTTAAAAATTTGCTTTGGGAATAATAGATGTGAAGTATATTTACTTGTTTATTATGAACTGAACCATGAAATGAACACACTATAGTTTTATTAGTAGATATTTAATTGCACAAATAAAATAAATTACATGTATTTAAAAAATATATGTTGTACCAATAATAAGTAACTTAACTTTATGTCTAATAATTTTATTATGTCCTACGTTAACAACTATACATACTACCAACAACACCAAAAAATTGGCATGTAGGTACCAGGTACCTACCTACTTAAAAAAATAGATATTTACTTAAATGTATGACTCATTTACTGTGAGAACACTTCAGAATTTGTGCTGCCTTTATAAAAAAGTGTAGGCACGAAGATACCAGTTCTCTCAATTATGGAGATAAATATGTACAGGTAGCATTAGGTCTAGACATATAGGTAAACAAACAAAATAAATAACTTACCTAACTACTTGCCAATGAATTTAAAACCTGTGGTTCTTTCAAAAGCCGACACTCGATTTTCGTCGGTACATTACACAATTATACTAGATAAAGTATTTATTTAATAAAATATTAATAAACAGTAGGAAGTAAAGATGCATGGATTTTTTTAACTTACCTTTAGTTTGTTTTCGTAGAACAAAATACAATAAGCTCACATTTTAAATAATAACAAGGCCGATTTGGATTTTATTAATTAACAGTTAGTATTTACAAGTTTAGTTTTCTTATAACAATTTATATATCTACAATAAAGTGAGGAATAAATAATCTGCCGAATAAAAGTGTAATAATCGACAGGAGGCGCGCAACGCGCTTAACACAAGTGACCGAACTGATGAAAGGAGTGAATGATTCTGCTGTCTTCTGTGACTACGCGATCGCGTGCTGAGCTTTTTTTGTGAACGAATGAAATGAACGAATAAATTAGCCAACTTAAAAGCTCGATTCCGATTTGCGTTTGAACTTTAGTAAATAAAAATTGCTCAGCTACCTAGTTAAAGTAAGAGAAGCCATTTTTCTATTAAATTCCTGTTTTAATGGTGCGCACGTGATGCGTCTGTTGCGTGTTTTGATATAGTAAACTCGTGAATAACGGAAGTTAGGAGGTCTACTTAGTTTTAAAAACTGCGAATGTACCTACCTACCATTCCACCGTTGCGTCAATATTTATTTTTATTTTTTTTTCAATGTTAAGACTTTTTGTGATGTATTTAAACATAACTATTCAACGTCAAAGTGGTGCTAAACTGTCGATTTTATCGTCTTTTGGTGTTGGCCTATACGATAGATGTCGCTCATTAGAAGATGAGACATCGTCGACGGCACATAACTACGTCAATGCCCCACACGACCTACACGCCATCGCCGCCGGTGCCATACTGTTTATATTTTTATCTCAATACCGACTGTTTATCATTGTTTACTGCCGGCCAGCTGGTAACGTTGCTAGCTTGTTATTCTGAAAAATAAATCTAAACAGAAATGAAGTACAACCAGTTGGGTGTTACTGATATAAAAATCAGCCACGTAAGCCTAGGAGGTGCGTCTTTTAGCAACATTTATGGGTAAGTGTCTTGGCTTTTATAATATTTTCTACCTTATAACCTAATCAACAAAGGGTTGTAATAAATTACCTACCTACTAAAATTATTTTTTGCTTGTGGAAACCTCAAACTCACATAGATGAGGCATTGATGGATAAGTAAGTATTTAACTATCTAAGTATATAGTTTGGTTTCATAGATTTTTTTATAATATTGTTTGTTATTATTATTGGTTCCTATTAGTGTTCTTACCTACGTGGAAATTATGAGGCATAGAGTAGGTAACAACTGTACTTTCCTTAATGTAAACCTATAGTTAATGGGTAGGTAACATGACGACGTAGATAAACAATATCAATAAGATAATGTTTGTTTACAATTGCAAAATACCTGTACTTGGATAAAGAATCGGTAACTAAGTGTTAATTACCTAGATACATAATCTGAAAATATATTCGGTTGTATGTGTGCATTTATTTAGGTACATAAGTAAGTTAGAAGCACACCATTAGTGACATATTTCGGAACGATCATTTTGATTCTGACAGTCAGGTATATACTTAAATATGTAGGTTAATTACTAGTCTTCGAGTTTCAGAAATAGTATTCTTACCTGTAGGCCATATACATAAACCAACAGTAAATGTACTCATTCTTGGTTAAGAATTAAATAAATAGTAAATAAAAGAAATTTAAAAATACCTATCTACCTACTTAAAATACTTAGGTAATATCTTCGCCCGCGATTAGGATCCGAAACAACGGATAGGGTATATCAGGGTCATATCAATTTGTTGGTTGTATGTTGGCTCGAATCTAATGTTCAAAAGAAAATTAATACGAGGGGACGACAGCTAGTCGGGAGCGAGACGTGAAGGGCGTGGTATTGGCTTTATACTATTAGTAAATCATCGTAAGATATGTTTAGTAAGTAAGTACTTAGATAGGTATATATATATTCCGTATATTATCTTTCCAGTGCTTATGACGAAGGCAAAAGCATACAGTTCATCAGAGAATCCTTTAAACGGGGAATTAATTATCTGGAGACAGGCCCTTGGTACGGACAGGGCTCATCGGAAAGAACCGTCGGCAAGGTCAGAACTTATTCACATAAAAGGCCAAGTAGTACCTACAAGAAATCCATACAATTTAAGAAAGTAGGAATCCATGTATTTTTCTCCGAGTTTACTAATATCACTTCGAGGCACATCACTAATCACAGTCAATGTCAAAACCTAACTCATTCATTCATTGTACACAGTGGTGGGTGAGTGAATGAGAATAAAAGGCGATTGGCGGAATTTTCAAAATATTAAACACTGAACAAGCGTTTGACCACCATCCTATCTGATGTTAAGCAACGATAGAGCACACCTTGTTCATTAGGTATTCAATGTTTATTAAATGAGCGGCTTCATTCACTAAGTGGTACTCGATTTGCAATCGGAATTTTTGCGTTCAAGTTCGAGGCCAGGCGAATACGTGGCGTATACAGCAGTCAAATCCTGCTGTACAAAGATGATTCTATGAAACTTTGCGGCCTTGATCCGATGTAGTGGAAGGCTATGGCTGCAAATCGAGGTAAAAGGGCGGCCACTTTCGACCTAAAATATTACGTTGAATGGGTTCCAAACTAAAACTTGTGTGCTCGCAGATTTGCTGATCACCTAAAAGCACACCGGCGAAGTTATTGCCTATTCTAAACGTAAATGTCTGTCGCCGAGCCCCAAAACTATAATAATACAATGGAACAATGCTGTACCTACTCGATATAATGGGTCTTTTTCTCAGTATTTTTTTAGTTAGTGGTGTGTGAGAGGTGTATCACGTTAACTCTATAAAAACAAATAATTGAGAGCACTTGCTGATGGCTGTTAATGAACCCAGTGGTTCATTAACAGCAGCACTGTCTCTTTATAGTGATGGCCGTAAATTTTAACCCAAGTGACTACCTACTAATTACATATGTTGATAAATATATATGAATACCTTTCTACCTACCCACTCATCTGACTTCGTAACAGGCGCTGGTCGGAGTACCCCGGGATTCTTTCTATATTGGCAGCAAAGTCGGCCGCTACGAGAAAACTACGGCTCACATGTTCGACTTTTCTGCCGAAAAAACAGAATTTGGTGTCGACAACACGCTGAGGCTTCTTGGACTAGACTACGTTGACTTGATTCAAGTAAGTCGTGAGTAAGGAAAGGGAGATGAAAAAACATAGCTAACCTACCTACAATGAGAATTTAAGTAGGTACCGACTTTGGTAGGTACACCTACAAACCAAGTACAATACTATACAAATGTAGTAGTCGTATAGGTAGTACTTGTACTTACCTGATGCGTAGATAATGTACTGTTGCTAAAAGGATTGGTTCGATAACTGTTTTTGATAGGAAAGTATGCCGCCATGTATATAGTTTTAACTATAACCATCATACAAGTACCTATATAAAATATAGGTAGGTATCGCTAAGTACTTAGATAGCAGCTACATATTATACAGAGTAGTTTAAAATTTTCAATAAATTAACTGAACAAGGGATAATTCTATTTCATTTAGATCCACGACTTCGCTTTTGCACCGGACATATCGGTGATACTGAAGGAGACACTGCCAGCTCTCCAGCGGGCTGTGGACGCCGGCAAGGCGCGGTACATTGGTCTCGCTGACTACGACATCGATCTCATGAAAGAAGTGGTCGAGGAATCTGAAGACGTAAAGATAACATCCATCCTCTCATATGCAAAGTCGACGCTATACGACAATCGGTTGCAAAACTATACGGCATTCTTTAAGGTAAGAAAAGTTCTATACTGAATAAATAAAATCTATTTTTTGTGTAAAAAAAAACTCAAACATTTCTGCGTGTCTGGTGCGGTGGATGGAGCACTAGACGACAAAATTGAATTGAATGAATGTAGTATGAATGTAGGTACCTAGTTACCTACCTAATTGTGCGCCATCGTAGATCACATCTGTGCTTAACTGATGGCAGGATGGTGATAAAATTGTTCATTGAGCATTAAACAAAATACCAACAATTTTATTATTGCAGAGCAAAGGAGTTGGTGTGATTAATGCAGCCGCGACGGGCATGGGCCTTCTGACGCGGCAGGGACCGCAAGCCTGGCATCCCGCAGATGACCAGCTCCGGCTTATCTGCAGGAATGCGGCTCGATATTGCGAAGTTAGTTTCTTCATATGTATACTTAGTTACGATGCTTTTTATACAAACAGGGCAAAAGTACCTTCTTAGGTAGGTACGCTGTTAAAAACGGACACTAATTAATATACATAATGATGAACGAACTGGACAGAACCTTTTTAGATTTCATGTGGACAACCTGTCAGAGGCCCACGGCCAGCCCCCCTAGCACAGCGTTCCAAGAAATAAGTGACAAGACATATAATGTGCTGCGATTTGTTGAAACTAGCCGAGTCGCACAAAGCGTGACATAACAGCCAATCAGAGCGCGTATTTGTTCTATGTCGTGTCTTTCTTGAGGCGCGTGCTAGGGGGGCAGGAAGGCGGGCGGAAAGCGATGAAAACTGCTTGTTCTTTTTGTTGTCTCATCATCTCTCATTATAGAGACAACAAAAACCCTCAATATTTAGTAATATAGTTATAATAGTATATTGAGGGTTTAAGTAAATAATTAAGTTTTCTTTGGAAATGAGCATAATCGAAACAAAAAGTATATTTAAAGGAGATTACAAAGTATTTACAAGTAATTTTGAAAGTATAGCTACATAAAAACAAATTGTATTAAGAACGTAATAAGTGACTGTGAACTATCTGCAAAACCCCACCTGCTGAGAATACCCTCTGCGACAGGTGTGACTCAAAAAGAAATTTCGACCACTTCTATGAAAGCTGATAGAGTTTATTATGGGAAGGTCAAATTCTTTCGTAAGTATATTATTTCAACCTATAACTTGCGCTGTATGTCTTGCCTACAACAGGAGCAGAAGGTGGACCTAGCCCGCATCGCGACCTGGTTCACGCTTCAGCAGCCCGGCATCGTCACCAACGTGTGCGGATTCTTCAGCATTGAGCAAGTCGACGACACCCTAGCATTAATGAACACGGGACTGAGTGATCACGAACGTAAAGTCCTGCTGGAGGTTCAGGAGAAGTACGTTTCATTTTTCTGTATGTATAGTAGGGTTGTAGTATGTGAAGTGTTTATTTGCCAACATGGCAATTATATGTACAAAATAGACATTTTTTGCGTCGGAAGATGACATTTTCTATGGGGATTGAAAATTTTAATTTCATTTCCACATTAAAACCACCATAGTAAGACCATTGATCAGGGTCCTTTTCACGCTGTACTTAACACTGTGATTATTATTTTAGATTCTTCAGCAACACGACAATGCACTGGGACGGAGTGGAAATTCAAGACTATCGTAACAAAATGTTGGATATTGCTTCTAATAAATAACTATCTATACACTGTTTCCTTTGTTTGCCTTCAGCCTATAAATACGTTTCGTTGTACCTCGATCATATTATGTATCTTTTTTATGGGGAATCGAGAGTGTCGGAGTCGGGGGTGGCAGTGGGCGTCACTCGAAGGCCCAGTCAAGCCAGTCCCAAGCAGAGCCTTGCTCGGGCACCGGCAGCCAATAATCTGGATGATAGGGTCAGGAGATAACTATCTGTTGGTTTACGTACTAGAAGTTATTTACCTCAACAAAGATACCTACTAAAGTAACCTAACCCGCTCGATTTGCTCACTGCTGGCAATGAGGTGCACTCACATACATGCGACAACCTAAGTCATTACTTCTAATACGGAGTTGCACGAAATTACACTCAAGTGATGACACCAGTAAGTCATATCAGCCTTTCTAACATAGCTCTCCAAGAAACAAATGACAAGACATAGTTAGAGCTGCGTTTTGTTGAAACATCATAGTCATACATACATACATAACAGCCAACAGCGCGTATTTCTTTAATGTCGCTTCTTTCTTGGGCGCGCTTTCTAAGGCTTGTGATTCGAGTATGTAGTGTAAGAGTACAGAAAAAATATCCTATCATACTATTACGACAATATGTGCCTCCCTGTTGAGGTAGAGTTTTGGCTCGTACCTATCTTACGTAAGTACCTTAATTTTTGCTGAAAAGAAATCTGCACGTTTTAAAAAAAACAAAAAGGATAGGTATAACTTTTAGCTTTTATTTCAAAACAAAATTACAACAACCGTTTTCACTTTCATAACTTATAATTATAACTAGCTAAGCTAGGTACCTATAAATGTACATAGGCATTTAAAGAGAGAAAAGAGACAGTAAAATATTAATTTAGTCAAGTTTGAAAGTTAAGTACCTACCTAACTACGGGAAAAAGCAATGTACCAACCTACAGAAGCTACGGGGCGTTACAAATGAGATGCCTTTTTGGGGCTACAGATTGCATTGGGGCGGCATCAGCACTGCAACGCCCATGTAGTTAGGTAAGTAGGTAGGTACATTACATACATACATACACTTCACGCCTGTCTCCCAGAGGGGTAGGCAGAGACTACAGATCTCCATTTGTCACGGTCCTGACATACCCCTTTCGCTTCATCTACATTCATACATCTTTTCATACATGACCTCCGGTTTCGAGGCCACCTTCCGCCAGGACATCACCAATTTGGTCAATGTATGTCCTTCTGGGGCGACCTCTACTCACCCGGCCAATTACATCACCAATATAAATCTCTTTCGTTAATCGACTTTCCTCCATTCTCTCCATATGCCTAAACCACCGAAGCATGCCCTTTTCAATCTTAGTCACTACATCTTCTTTCAAACCGGTAGATAGATTAATATTCAGTCATGTGGAGAAACGACCCAGACAGTATATTTTAGATTAGCACTGAGCACCTAACTACTGCTTTTTAAAACCAAAGACATGGTATTTAAGATTTTTTTATATAGGCAACTAATATGTCCAAGTAAAACATTACTCTTGCCAAACAATCGGACGCAGACTTTTCATTCGAATTAAGGTCGAAAATAAGTAGGTAGGACTGGTTAGAACAAATCGGCAACCGATTTTCGGACCGTCAATAAGACGGCCCATGGGTAGTCCCAACCAATTATTTACAGTTATATTTTCAATTTCATGTCTTATAATTAGCGAAAAAAAAAAATCTCAAGAATAAAAAACTTTGATATTTGACACTTGTCAGTTATTGTTTGTAAACAAAATTGTTTCTATGAATTATTTTACGTGGTGGAGTGAAGATGTGTTTTTCTGTTTCTGGGATGATTATCGGAGAAACGTTGCATAGGAGCGGGGCGCATGTTCCAACAAAGCAATGGGGAGCGATTTAAAAAAAATGTTATCAGAAATGGAAACGTCAAACGTTATGCCAATGCGAGTAAACTGGATTATGTGATGTCTAAAAATCGTCGCTGGAATCTAAAGAAAACATGTAGGTCATGAAACGCTGACATTACACGGTCGAAGAAATGAATCGATCCATAGAATTGGCTCTACAAGCTCCGCAAACAACTGTTTCGAGTGCATCCAACCAGGAAGACTGCTCAAAACTCACTACTTTGCGTCCCTAACTTTACCCCCGGACCAAAACACAACCTGGACATGTGCATATGTGTAGAGAGCAGTTATTCAACGTTAACTAGAGGCTTTGATAGATGCTGGAAAGCTGAACAAGAACATCACAATATATAGAACAGTGAATGCAACTTACACGTCATGAACAGTAAGATGATGTTACGGACGTCAGAAGGTTCAATAAAACCCTGTAAATTTAAAGGTAAGTGCTATCGCTTTAGTGTAGAGTCAGTAAAGATAGATATTGTAAACAATATTATAGTATAATTCATGTGTCTTCCCATACGTGCAAAGTATGAACGAAAACATCTTACAAATGCCGTAACGAATAAATTACCATCGGAAATCTGGTAAGGTAGTATGCTCTTAGAATGATTAGACTTACTGTAAAACAAACGAGACATAGTGTATAACTTTTGTCATTAACTATTGACATAATTTATGTGCTATTGTTAAAAAAACGTAATAATTGAGAAAAATATCAAATTCATAGAAAACCAGTGACGGTACGTACGATGGTGATTAGGAATACAGTGGGTATTTCATATTATTATTATACGTTAACACGGAACAATGTGGAAACCTAAAGTTCTCTCTGAAATTGGTCCTAATCCAACAACAGTAAAAGAAGCGCCAGAAACTCTGGCTTATTCACAATATCCACCCTAAAAATTTGGCGGCTAGTGGGAAAACGCGCGTCCGAAAATCCACCTGGTCATATAAATTAAAATTTTAATTGATGGCAGGGTGGAGAATAGAGCGCGCATTTTCCGAATATCTATCCTGGGGAACATTTTCCAGGGTGGATAGTTGGAATAAGCCGACAGCCTGATAGACATATAAATTTCAGATCAGGCTTAATTTATGGCAGAATAGCATGAACAATTGAATTCATCCATTGAAGCTAACTGGTTGAATATCTACGCGATAAGATGTACCTTTTTTAGACCAAGAGAGAAAGCCTAGAAGAGCTAAAATATATATAGTATGCTATATTATGCACTCCACTTTACGCATCTTGCTGCAGAATACAAGTGTACATAGCCAGGACGTCACCACAGCGTTCCTGTATTGTAAATCAAGACATTATTGAGCCAGAGATTATTAAAAATGATCAAGTGCAGAAAACTGCTACCCGACATAAGATTATTTTAATAATGTCTCTCAATTATCTATTACCTACCTATCTTCCATTCAGCATTTCAAAATCCAACCCTGTATTTACGCCTCCATTTCGGTTTACGAAACAGGGCCTATTAAGACAGCTATAGAAAATGGAGTGGTAACAGTGGTTGTGCTAATAGTGCAAGTGCTTACTAGTGATGTCAGTGTAACGATTGTGCTGGCTAAACTAGATCCACCCCATGAAGGCTATTAATTAAATCTTATCAATGCAACTATTCATTTAATTTTAAGGCATACGTCTTCAGAATATCAAAAAATATTATTTTAATCAAATATCCGCTGTAAACCACACATATTAGTACAACAGAACACGCGTTAAAAATCTTATCGTTATATATACCGTCTTACGTATTTTAGTTTACAATATTGTTCGCTGTTTGGTACAAAACAAAAACTATCTATAAATTGTCCGACTGGATAACTTCACAACACTAATCGAGTAAACAACAACAATCAACAACCGGACCTTAACTTTGTTTCAAGTGCAAGATTGGTTTAACTTTATTTTATGACAAAGAACATATGGAATTATTTCACGTTGCAAAATGGATGGTGAAAACATTACAATGATTTTCTTATGCCGAGGTTCTGAGAGTTACATTCGGTATTCCGATGACACATTTTTGCTTTTCGAAAGCTTGTCTTGTATTGTTTAGTTTTGTAGTTAAGTATTGTCATTTCAATAGGATATGGAAATAGCTCTCTTACAATCGACAAATAAGTACAGAAAATCCTACGTTCGGTTTATCAATATTTTAACTGTGCAAGTTACAATATACTGTTTCTAAATTACGCGCTCTCTTGTGAAGTCAGTAAGTATACTTACTTTGAAATCATAAATGACTTTCATCAATTTTTGTGTTATACTACTGTATATATGCATGTAATACCACTTATAACGATGAAAAATGAAAGCATATCATTTCATTACAAAAGTTTACAGGTAGGTAGGTAGGTACCTACAGTAAAGCACGTTACATTTAAACGATCGATTAGTGAATCAGTGTCACTGGCATCTTCTGTCAAGTGACATCACTAGTTTTGACCATGACAGAAACTAAACGACCGTTTAAATTTAAAATATGTTTATAATTAAAGAAGTTTGTATGCATAATAATTGCCAACGGGCTGCTTGTTAATAAGGTAACACTTTGGCGGACAGTGAATAATTATTACGGTTCCAGGAGTTCACTGTCCGCAAAACTGTTAAGTGGTCTAGTGTCAGTAGTTCCGTATTATACAAAAGTCAACCTTTATAGGCGCAGAAGAAGGGTCTTTTTAATTTGAAATTGATTAACCATCATGTAAAATAATCGCACTACTGACACTAGACGAATTATTTATGTCATGTTATACAAATACGTACATATTTGAAATCGTCATAATATTACATCATTGGGAACCAAATTGTACACTGACTGACTTATTAATTATATAATAACTATATTATTATGAATAATTTCACTACACCTATATGGTGTTCGATTAAGCCGCTACTGTATTAAGAGGTATTTGTAACTGGTCACTTATACGCGCCCAGAATAAATAGGAACACTTCTAATATATCTACAAAATGTTCCACTAGTATCTACTCGTACAATAACAATGTTAAGATGACACATTTAAAAATAAAACCAACACAATTCAACATTAAACATTAGAAAGTATGAAATTCATTATTATTTTGTAGAGATTCAACATTTTCATTAGAGATACAATGTTAGCGTAAATTCGAGGTAACTAACATTAAAAAGATCTACGTATATAATAAGTACATTGATGGATTATATTTCTTATACAATATGTATACAATGTAAAATGAACCTTACGAATCTAGTAATAGGGTAAATAAAGACACGGCGGTGACTCTACGTAGTACGTTGGTGCTTTGTGAGTTCTCTCATGTGAATAACTAACGAACGTGCGAATGTATGTATATGATACACTCCAACTAAGGTAGCATACAACATGTGTCGTACAATAATGACAATCTAGAACTTAAAAAAACTGAATCGATATACGGATTTTTGGTATGTCCCAACTGTTCTATAGAACAAGTGAGAAACTTCCATTTCTCCGAAAGAAAGAAAAGGTAGAACACACTAATGTTGTTCAAAAATGTCATGCTTTATAGAACAAATGGGACTTACCCATTTTTTTCAGGTGTGTTACAATTGGGCTAATCTAAGATATATTTTAAGGACTCATAGGACTCGAGTCGCTTTTGAGAGAATTTCATTACATCACCTTAGCAATGCATCTTAGCGTGGCTTAAGTGGAACCCCTTCCGTAGTGTTTTAGGCTAATGGATTTCACTGTACCGAACAGTATTTAGATGCTTCTCCTTCTCAGACCTATACCTATCCTATGTTGCTTTTCCTGCTTCTCTTTTATGTATAAGATAGGACTCGGTACCTCAATTCTATTCTTTGTTCAATCTAATGTGCTTTGTATAAATAAACTTATTTCATTTCATTTAATACGAAATAGCCTTATTTCAATCGTGTACTCTTCACATTATCCAATATCTATTGATTACCATTAAATTACGACACTTGATGTATATTTATTTCTGTTTTATAAAGCTAATAAATTCCATATGGCCATATATCTCCAATCATACACCTAGTAAGTAAATCCTATACTGGCATTTCCAATCAGCTACTGTTCTCATGCATACACATTATTTAATTATTTATTGTGCGCATACTGTATGACACTATTTAGTTATTAACTTGTAAGTATGACATTATGTGGTACTAAGTTTTAGTGAACTAACTACACAAAACAAAAACACTCCACGCTCGGAACTACACAACTCAATCATTTTTCTTTTTTGCATTCGACTGAGAAAAGCCATTTATAGTTAAGTTCGGTGTTACTAAATTGCCGTTAACTAGATAAGTATGCTATAATATTATGCCCTATAGATTATACACCCTACTATGTATGTACGAAAGTATAATTATAAATGACGGGTACGTAATAATTATCTGTGTATAATTCACATAACCAATACCTATACCGTAAAATCCACACCAAATATCTACAAACAAAAACCAAATTGAAACGTAAGAATATAAAGTATATATTGTATACGAATATTTCAAAAATATACATCTCTTACGTAAAAAAAAATATTGTCTAATAAAGGGGTAGAACCCCTTTAAAACACAAACAACAATGCCAATTGTTGTGGGTCGGTAAAACAAACATTTTGTAAAAAAAATACACATATGTACGTAATAATTTTCTTTTCAGGTGTGGGATATTTTACCTAACGGGGAAACTGACTCCAGAATGTAACTGAAGCTTTTGTAAGACTGCGCCGATCAAACAGTGAAGATCTACCTAGTAATGTAAACGCTGCTTCCCTTGACATTGACTGCGCTTGATCCACAGTTACACATGCATTATTATCTTAAAAGAAAATACATTGCACACTCAATAGTAAAATCCGCAATACAAAACATAAGACTGTATCAGGCAATAGTTCGAGTCACGCAGTTTTTTCAAATGACTAATCTAGAAAAAAATTGACCCTTCGATCGATAGTCGTATCAACGTCGGATCAAATTTATGGAGAATAAACAGCACCTCTTTCACCAAGATCGCATTTGCGCAAAAGAAAAAAATATTAAAGATACTTAGTAATACGTACTTAGAAATGCGGAGACAAACTCTCAGGCGTATTAAAGCCGGCGAGTATCGAGCATCACGGATACCACACAAACACCGAAACGACACGGCACACATACAACAAACCAATAATGAACGTATCGCATGCACAAAACGAACCAACATGTACGTTTATTCGCAATAATTTTTAAGTTTAAGAATTTTCTTTCTGTATATCTATTAGGGGAAAATGACTTCGATGTATCATTCCAGGAATTAGAAGAGTAATAAGATCACACGAGAAAAATACAATTGATCGAAAATTTCACCAACAGTATCTCCGAAGCGTGCTCAGTGAAAATAACAGTGATCTTCAGTATTCTCACAGACGAAGAAGCTTTCCACAGAGTGGTGTCCTAACTATATAAAGGAAGCATGAATTAAAAAGTGGTAAAATTATAAGTGGACCGAAGGGGACGCTCGATGACATGCTCAGAAGCGTCGGAGCTAGCTAGCTATAAGGGACTAACCGAAGGCAATGCATGGTTCAGCTAAGACAAAGATATTTGTTAAAACGCCTATGCAGTTATCAACAGATTAGTGATGAACACTGGCTCCAAAATAGATGTTTGGCTAAAGAGATAAATTTCTATCGGATTTTCTGACCCACTCAAATCGCACGCAAGGCAGGTCACTGAAGATGAACTTAAAGATCAAAGCAAAACAAACTGATACAAATAACTCAATAGCTTCGATTCCCTAGTTGCTGGCGAAATGGTTCCAGTCGAGCCGCCTGATCGCTCTACCAGGGGACTGCGTCCTTGTATCCAATAACAGAGAAGCTTTATAGTTAACGCACTTCTGTTAACTATACTTCTGTTGTTACTGTCATTTTCCATAAATTATTTCACAGTCGATTCGTTCTATGATCGAAAGGGATTTTTTCCAGGGTCGCGCTACATATCGTGCCCGTCAGAACCACTGGTGATACCTACGTTATGAATTACAATGAAACGTAGTCTATAATTTAAAAGTATTTAAGTGACACTGACCTGACGTCAGCTTAACGGTGGGTTTTATTTTTCTATTTGTCAAGTACTGTACCAGTTTGATTAACTGCTAAATAACTAACAAACTTTTCAATAATTGACTAAGTTTCATTTTAATTCATGACTTACCACAAATGGTTCTGACGGACACCTACAGATCTAGGTGTTTACTAAAATACTTGTCCATCTCTTAACACTAGAAAACATTGGCTAGGTAAGGGAAATTAGAATTCACTTAGACTTAATATTGATAATTTCACTTAGATGTAACATATAAAAAAGGCGTAACAGATTCGCCAAGTATGGACGACATTAAATCTCACTTCTAAAATATGCGATCTATATCGCTTCTCACACATCGCACTACTTTTTGTATCGTAATTCTTTCTGCACTCACACTGCAGTCAGTGTCTCGACAAAAAACATACTATTCCATACAACTTCTATACCAGTTTAAAGAATAATCTTCGTTTATGTTTGCAATAACTATGTTTGGGGTCAAAAAAACGAAATTTGTGTCTTGTTGTCTAGCTGTTATAGTTTTAGAGCGATAGAAAATCATGCGACAGGATGCTCTTGCATTTGTAAAAATTTCCACTTTGACGCCTAGAACCGGGGAAAAATTTTAACGGTTATTCCACAGGCTGTTTTAGTGGTGATTACAGGGTTTTAAATGTTTATACCACTTAATTTTTAAGAAAACAACCCACAAAGTTGAATCTCTCAGGGTATCGTCATCCGATCTTGGTACAGGGGCTTTTGGTACGGATTATGTCATCGCCCCGGGTCTTGTTGATATTTTGAATGTTAAACGTCGATTAAGGCGAGATTTTACCGATACACCGAATTTTGGACTAAAGTTTTTTAAACATAGTATTTTTTTAAATTTAATTACGTGTTACTTTAATGATTAAATGACTGGTTAGCCTCTGCTTTTATTACGTTCCCCGGTTCTGTGTCACACGCTGTGTGTATCCCATTTGAATAACATGATGACATCTCGATAGATGTCATCATGTTATTAAAATATCGTTCAAACTTGCAACTTTAAAAAAAAGATTCCTTTAAGACTATTTCCCACGATATTACTGGTAGTGCGGTGTGCAAGAAGGGGTCTATACCTATGTTGTAATTTAAAATATCCGTTAGTTGTATGTACGTATATGTTATTTGATACGAAATATCCCCTTAATTTGACATTATATATCTTTCCGATGCTTTTGAATCTAAGAAATTACGATAGAAGTGCTCTTACAGTAGGTCTCCAGCCCTTTTTGTATAAGTAGGTAAGGTATATACTTTCTTTCCGGATGATGCACATGTCGATTTCATGCATAGTATATATTTATTTATATCCTACAGAAATGTTAACTATCCTTAGATGAAATTGCTTAATATAATTTGGTGTTCCTATCATGTCGGCGATCACTTTACGAAATAAATAACAATTTGTCAAAAACACACCAACATATTATATCATATCACAGTTATAATTTCTGTTACTAGCTTTTTTATGTTTACCAATTTTTTTTTAGTAAGAATCTAATTATGATACCTTCATTTTATAATTTATATTGTCAATATTGTAATTTAGCTGCATACGATAAATAACTCACGTAGGAAATCATAATTATTCAAAAGCAATTGAGTAAAACCTTATGGCAACTTAGTAGGTAGGTCGGAGGTTGAATATTTTGGAAAACGTGAAGTGCTCAAAAACCTGCTACATGTGAGAAGCCATACTTTGAAAAATCACCTATCTAAGAACTGTATTGAGGAATTATTTTTAAGGCACGAAAATCCGTGTGGCTTCGTTGTTCTCTTAATTTCGCGGGGTGCTTTTTGTCGGTATTTCACTGTGTTAATGGGTTAAAAAATCGAAATCATTGACAAAACATTATTTACTATGACTATGTAAATAGTACACATTTTTTTTGTGATAAAACCACACTTTTCCTAATTACCTACCTATGTCTGCACCATTATAATAGATGTTACCAACAATAATTTAACCTTAATTGGTTCATATTGCCTTCACCTCAGTATACCTACCTAAATACTCAAAAATAATATTTTATTTACCTAAAGCTCTTAATTGCATTGCAATATAACAATTTATGTTCTGCTAGTGGCCAAAAGATGTGATAGGTTTCTACCGTTATTCATGTACAAAATTGTAAAAAAAAAACACTTCTAACTGTATATGGTAATAATGGTAAGTAATCACCTATACTATTTCAATGGAGATTGTATTTGTAAGCCAAAATGATTGAGGGTGGCTGCCTTCGAGGGCACTCATCTTCACAATTCATTTTTATATTGCGTACTAGGTAAGAATCCTTTCCCACTTCTACGTTTCTATAGTAACTAGTTATAAAACAATAATAATATATTACTAATAAAATACAACCATCAAAACAACCAAATATAATAATAATGCCAAAGCAAGAAATCAATAGAATATTACGTCCCTACTTAGTAGTAGTAGTTCGGCTAGGCCATAACGATTTATATTAAACACATTAAATATTATATTATCATCGCGTAAGTACTTAATTTTACAAATCTCACTAGCATTGTTCAAAATTATTTACATCTAATATGCAACATCATTAATAAGACTAAATTTAATATGGTACGACACCGATTTGTAGATCTTAGCATCTAAGCAGGTTGCATGTAGGAACCTCCTTACTTACTTAGGCAGTTATTTAAAAATTTGTGCGCTATATTGTATTGAATATGAACTTATTATCGCATTAGCTATTCATTCATGAATCATTCTCATTTTGGTCGTAGTTACCTAACTTATCTTACGTTGTCATTTACGAAGCACATTCCCGTCGACGTGTACAGTATAGCCTAAATACTTAAGACTATTCTCACTTTTAAACGTGTTTCCTTTTAATGGAATGGCTGAACATATTTATGGTTTCCTACCTACTAGCAACTACACAATAGGTATGTGACGAAATATAAAAAAATTCAAGGCAGACCTTTTACAGACGAATGCTCATTCAGTCGTGTTATGGCCATAGCGCGGCCCACCTTCGGGTGGAAATCTGTGATACCCATTTTCGATAGCTTGTTGAGAAGTGCGACGAAGCTGGGCGAGTCGGATGTTGCTTTCAGCTTGTTGAAGTCGGCTCGCAATGTAGATTTCTTGTGTTTCATTGTGCGCGTGTGCCAAACCAGTACTTTGGAGCAGTTGCCAGCGAGTGGCTCTATGTCGTCGGGAGTGATCCCGAGGCTCAGAAGAAACTTGTCCTCCTCGTAACCAGCAATAAATGGCATGTCAGCGCTAGGAGTCAGATGCTTTAAGTTTACTGCAAATCCCGCCATATCCACAGGGAACGTCCGGTACGCAGGCCATGGGTCGAAAAATCCAATCACCTGAAATCACATAATTTTATATTTATGAGCCATTTCGCATTTTATCTTGCAAATTTTCGATCTCATCTTCATCTGACTTATGACGAATACTTCATAATCGAATTACTGTTGGAAGCAATTCAAGTCTTACGACTTAGTTATCAATAACATAATTCCAATAAAGAGTGTATACAAAAGGTTGGTCGCCAGAATTATCTTTAATGCTCTAATTGTTTATGTAAAACCTTGTCTTTAGATATATTAAGATGGTGCAGTAACAATAACATTAATTTATAGGCGTTTGTACTATAAATTATATTTTTAACACTATGAACGAGTACCATAAGCGTCAGAATGACTGGTTGCCTGCGGAGTTTAGCTATGATAGTGTATTAAAGAATTGCTACACATTTTCTTCTATTTGCTACAATTCGTGAAATATTGCTACCTACATATGTCTTAACTAATATACACACATCAAAAGTGTCTAGGGATCAAGAACATTTTTAGCTCTAAAAAAATCTAATTTATTTAAATCAAATCTAATTTTCTCTGGATTGGTCTCCTACCTAATTCCCCATACCTGTATCAATGACTTATCACCACATTTTAAATAAATTATGAATGAATTTTTGTAAAATATATTCTTGATTGCGTTCTTCTAAAATGTACTTTATCCCTAGACACTTTTGATGTGTGTAGATATCAACAATATTTTTCACCAACAGAGCTGAAGAGACCTGGTGAGCTGGTTGCGTCCTAGTTCAGTATGAATCCTGTGCATCAGAGTGATGAGCGTACTTCCTATATTTGCTACATAATTGCTCATTTCTTGCATTTAAGTTATTATTATTTTTCTCAAGATAACGAGCCTAGTAAAGTTGACCTGTTTTAATTTTTTTTATTCGGGACCTAGAACGGTTTTGCTTATCGTAGGCAGAGATAGTTGTTATTGTAAAGGCCTTTCTACCCTGTTTTGCGACTAATAAAAATTCGAAATTAACATTTCATCTCCACTTTCAACTATTTATTCAACTATTTATATTAATGTACATATTTAAGCTACATTTACTGTGAAATACTTAAAATAGTATGTATACTTGCAATACTTGTTGCTTGGACAAATAAATTATTATTATTATTACTTCAGGTGCAGGGAATCACCATAATTTTTGGACATTTTCACTTAGTGGTCCAGCATCATCGACCATTAATTTTACAGATCATATCAACCTAAATTTTTCTACCAGTTTAAGTAATCTTACAACGCATCTAATAAAACTGAATACTGTGGCACTGCACCTTCAATGTTGCGTTACGGCGTGCAGAGGGCGTCGTGAAATACAGCGTTTTATTGACGTACGGTAGGGTAAGCATTTCGTCGTATTTTTAGTATGGATAGACGAACGAGTCTCTACCATGGATCGGAATAAACTTATTGCTAGTTTTAGAAATAAACTGTATTATGCCACCACGATGCGATGACGCGACGCAGTTGTGTTAAGACTCCCAGTTACAATCATTAGTGGGTGTCTAATCATATACTTCATTAGCTAATTATCAATTAAGAAGATATTATTAATGACAAATTTTAAATACTAATTGATATTGACTTGAATTCATTACATATACAAATAGTTTTATTGTTTATACTATATAATATTTTTGCATGCTTGTATGGGCTAAGATACAGATAAGAAACATAATAAACTCTACCACTATCTTGACCACAACCTGTATTTTGAGCAAAATAATTGAATTGAATATTTATTAATATTTTGGTGGTAGAATTATGATTTTTTTTCTGGTATCAGAAATTTTGTATGCTTATTTAATTTTGCTTTGCAGTTCTAGTATGCATTCTCCACTTTATTTCCTAAACCAGTGGGATTCTCGTCCACTAAAATCCCACATGGCACGTTACTGCCAAGAGTCAGAGAAGCCCTCGTGCCGCACCACCAAGTCGAAGTGTGTTGTGTCGTCCTGGTGTGAAGTACATGGGTATAAGTGCTTAAGATGGGGAGCTGGATTGCCCATCTCACAGCGGTAGTCATATACTAACTGAAAATACTGGGCACATATTTCATCTAAAGCGCCATAGCGTTATTTTACAAAAAAAAAGACAGACGAGGTTGAGAATTTATTATACTTATTTTATAAATGATTATTAAACGGAAAATTTATTTATTTCAATATTTCATTTGACTTGTGCCTGCACTCCCGGAGTGCAACCCCATTTTTTTCTTGAGGGTCAGCAATGTAGGCACTAAGGGCATGCGAGAACATGCTCCATACTGTACTATATTATACGTCATATGTACATATTTCACAAATCTTTTTCGAAGAAGGTTTTCTGTATATCTGCTAACTACTGTGCTCTACAGGGTGTAATCGTTAAGTGTGGCCAGACCATAACTCCGTAAATACAACAGATATCAGAAAACTTCAATCTCAAACAGTTTCGTTTAATGTTTAACTTATTTTAATTAATTTTTCCTTAGTTTAATATTAATCCATCTATTTAAAAAAATTTGCTCATTGGGTAACGACATCAGTTGGAACTTTTCTGATATTTGTTACATTTACGGAATTATGGCCTGGCCACACTTAACAATAACAGTAACACCTCGTAGTCTATTTACTTTATTAAATATTAACTTCTAGTATTTTTACTAAAATATGTAAATATAGATTTATATGTGAAATTACCTACACAATTCCCTATATACTTACCTGTATACTGAAGGATAGATAGATACCTTGAAATCTTCGCAAAGACCTAGTTGTGTTGATATTCTATTGTAGTACATTCCTTTCACAGGCTCTAAATTATCTGTATATCAAATTTCATTAATACTGTGTGTAAAAGGAACCCGAGCAATGGTCTTAAAAACGTTGTTGGGCTCGTCAATGTGAACAATTTTTACTATAGTTCGGAGATGAAACATTTTTGTTTTCCTTTCCCCGCATTGTTGACATAGTAAAAGTTGTTCATATTGGCGAGTCCAACAATGTTTCTAAGACCATTGCTCGGGGTCTTTTTACACTCTGTAGTTTTGACCTCCCGCCTGCCGACGTGATAATAATAAAACTTCTCTAGTCTTCAAGTACGTGTCCCGGAAAGTGTTTCGTCACGATGTTTTTTTTTTCAACTATGTATACTCAAAACTACTACTTAAAATCCTCTGTCGCCGTCACCACCGCCTGCCGCTTCGTCGCAGCTAACATTTAATTTACGGTACCTAACTTGGGGAAAGCGCATGGTGCGATATGGCTTTTAAGTATTAATAAATAGGACCATTCCATGCTAAATTGCAACACCTGCTAGATTTTTAGATCTATCACACATGAATCACTGCCACTGCTGTTTGGGTAGTTTCCCTCAATTTATCGGTAGTACAATTCTCGTATTTATGCTCGATCACGATTACGTTTTGGTATAGCTTACGCTAGAGTTTAGTCGAGTTCAAAAATTACCAGAATACCGTTTGTTTGATAAGAGTAATTTTAGTTTGTTTGTTTACGAGAATACGCTTTGACGATTCCGAGCCGTTTGACTTACTATTGAAATTCGATAGTAACACGAGAACGATAGTAACAAGAGAGTTTGGACTAAGTTGAGACTTTTTTAGTATCGACGAAAATACGAGAATTGCACTACTGGTCAGTCATCATCAAACCCTGACTCCTTTACGATGGAACGAGACCATAGAAATATCATCACTATCTATCTCATAAGAATATCATCAATATAAAATATCTATCACTTAATTCCAACAAAAAAATCAAATAATCTAAAACGTTTTATAAACGACGAAGTTACCTACACTAATATTATAAAGAGGAAACCTTTGATTGTTTGTATGTAATGAATAGGCTCAAAAACTACTGGACCGTTTTTAAAATATCTTTCACCATTCGAAAGCTACATTAGCCACAAGTAACATAGGCTACATTTTACCGCGAAAACCCCACGGGAACAAAAAAAAAGTGCAAGTAACACTGAGCGGTACAGCTAGTCGAGCTATAAACATATACTGCGCGTAAAATGACCCCGAGCAATGGTCTTTGAAACGTTTTAATTTCCCCACATTCTCGCGATAATAAAAGTTGTTCATATTGACCAGCCTAACAACGTTTCTAAGACCATTGCTCGGGGTCCTTTTACACTCTGTACACGATGTTAATCAAGTGTAATTTAATACAGCACAACATTGAGTATTTGCGGCAAACCTTACGAGTTATGTACATTTATAATGATCTATAGTTTGCGTTCGTTTGTACTTAATAACGGAGTTTGTATGAACACCACGCCAATTGTTATTGTAAGCAAAAATTATTGAAGGCCAAACCTGAGAAACAAACTTACCTGAATATGATTAGCTAACACTAAATAGCACGGTGCGAGAACACCTTTGGTGAAACACTATGCTAACTTTGATAATAGCCACAAATAACCCAAGCTATGGGTGTTTGCTTGGGTTATCCTGCAACATAATAGCAAGTAAATTCAGTATACAACCCGAACGTTGAAACTCGTATTAATGTCAATAAACATTAAGACTCATATAATTATTTGTCACAATGTAACAACTCTACCTTATTGATGTTTTAGTCCCACAGAACTCCTACCAGAACAGATAGAGCTCATTCTTGAGGACCGTACATCACAGTAATATTATAAAAGTGAAAGTTTGTGAGTATGTATATTTGTCACTTCTTCACGTCTAAACAGCTTGAAGGATTTTATTAAAATTTGGTATGGAGCGCGCTGACACCATCGACTAATACATAGGCCATAATTTATCTCTAAATTCCCACGGTAACAGGACAAATGCTTCCGGGGTACAGCTAGATACCTAACTACTATGAACTGGCAATACGTCCTATCTAAACCGCCAGTATGATACGAGTTTGATTAGTATTACTATGTCAGATAGTACTTTTTGTTTTAAAAATTGCATGAACTTTTAAGATCAGATAGGACCTGTTGCTAGTTCAAAGTCGATAATATAAATTACTCGCTTTCCGCCCGCGGCCTCGCTCGCGTGGACTTCGGTTATATTGCGGTATAAAGGAATATTTTTGTTTTCCTCGGGAATATAATTTTTTTTCGGGATAAAAATTACCCTACTATTTAAACCAGATTTCTAGCTATACGTCTGCAAAATTTCAAAGCAATCGGTTCAGTAGTTACGGCGTGAAAGCGGAACAAACAAACAAACTTACTTTCCCATTTACAATATTAGTAAGAAGTAAGATGACAATTACACTGACCTTGCCATTCTTCGCAACCGGCGATGAGACACCGTATTCGCCGATCAAACCCACAGGGAACATGGACACTTTCTGTGTCTTACGTATCTCGTTGAACAGCCTCAAGTCTACAGTGTTGTCGTCGTCACCGAAGTACAGTACACCTGAGTTGGTATGCAGACGGAGCCAGGAGAGTGCTGCACGCCGGTTGGCCACGCCCCTCGGTATGTTGTTCCCCTTGAACTTGGCCGGCTTAGGACTTGCGAGATGGGTGAACGGTAGCCCTGATCGTCTGAAATTGTATTATTAATTTACCCGGGATATTCTTCTTTTTTCATATCGTGTTGTAGTATAAAGCTTTGTGTGATCCGAGAAGGAGCCTGTCGTTTATTCCACGTGACAGGAAGCACTATATTATAAGCACCCGACTGACTTAGGTACTTTCCGTCCCTTTTCCTCTAATGATGAGGAATAGGGGACGGAAATTGAACCACCACTCTAAGAGGCAGATGTCCGTATGTCTACAAAATCCGTACACCATGCAAAGTACTCAAAAAAATTATCATTATTTCAGAACGTTTAAGCGAAAATGCCTCTAGATAACGGATATGTGGCATTACCGCAACTTTACGCCAGTGTGCGTGAGAAAGTCATTTTCAACAGCCCACTAAACGCTAATCTAAATATACCTACAAGTACAAGGCTTGGACAGTAGTCCTATTGTTATATTTACGTAAAAGTCGTTACGTAAGTACCTATATTTGCTTTAATTTAAAAAAATTGCCATAACTTTAAAACAATCATCATCAGCCACATAACGGCCACTGCTGGACGAGGGCCTCCCCCAATGAGATCCGTCATTTGGGGTGAAATGCCAGTAATCGCCACGCTTGGCAGGCGGGTTGGCGATCGCAGTGGTGTTGTGGTTTAACTCACAGAGAGCGCTGCTGCCCGTTCTCTGGAGAGCTCCCTCGGTCGCCTCTAACGACCCCCATGACGGGAAAAGTTTGGCTGGTGACACATGTATTCTATTCGCCGTACTTAACTATCTTTAAAACAAACTGAATCATTAACACTTACATAATTAAGTGAAAATTTATGCATGCAATGGCATGTCTTTCTGTCCAATGGCACATAATGCTAAAAGAGTAAGTTCTACTTGAGTAAATGGTATACAAGTAGGAGTATCACAGCAAAAACCAAAATCTTTCAGCATAAATGAGCTGCTTATTAAAGCTTCTACTGACCAAATCTGCTGAGTTGAGATGCCAGGCATGTTTTAGGATTATAGTGCTGATAACTTCATCAAAGCTGACCCGCTAACAGATTTTATGTTAAAAAAGCTCGGTGATTTCTTGAAAAATAAAAACTATACTTGAATATAAAAGGTGTCTTTCAAAAGCATACAACTAGTAAAAATAAACTTACTGCAAAACATCCAACACTTCATCGGAGCATTGCATCTGATCATCAGCAACAATCCAGTGTAATTGTGGAACATGCATTAATGTGTGGGAGAGACGAGTAAGTTCCGGTATCTGCTCTGGCCTTGGATAAGTTGGTGTCACATAGTAAATAGTCTTCAAGTCTTGCCTCTGATCTATGTGCAGTCTTTTGTCATCGAAATTAACGTTGCAAACATGACTCTGTGCAAGGCTCTTCTCCAATTCGGCGGGATTTGATAATGTGTTCAAATTGATGATACTGTGAACAATGTTTTTAAAGGACTTACTATGAGGTTGTAATTATTGTACCATTCTACTTACATTATATACATTTATAAATATACTAGGGTACGTCTTTCAGGTACAGACATCCAGTCGTAATGGTCAATGTTATTTTTATTATAACAATTTCCCATGAAATATTCAAATATTTTTTAAAACCTTCCCCTGACAATAATAAACAAAATTTAAAAAAGAATTAGAGAAATTGGTCGAGCCGTTCTGGATTTTTTAGCAAACACATTTAGCTACACACTCTTACAGACAGATATTGATGCTTGGGGCTTTATTCTAGTCTAGAAACCCATAATCATGGTCTGTAATATGCCGTGATGTGTTGTCACAGACCAATTTAGTAACATTGCTCGTATTGATTGGCTTAATAGATGCTCTTTGATGAAAAGTGCAGGCTAAGAAACTTTACAGTTCTATGTATTTTTATGCATAAAATAGAATTTCTCATAATCCTAACAGAATGTAGTTGTGGTATTTATTGATTACTTACATTTGGAATCCACAATTTATCGATATTACACAACATACTTACACCTATATACTTCATATGGAATTATGTTAAAATTAAACTTTATATTTTAAATTCCTTATAAACACAATTACAAGTCTACAACCACTCTCTGAAAAGATAATGAAACATTGTAAACCCAATATAATATTATACATACCTTGTTTATTTTAATTTTTTTAAACTTTACATTGATCCATTCAAGTACTGACTTGACTTTTTAAGCATAGAATCTACATTATTTTAAATTATTTAACCACCAATGACTTATACATCGGACTCATCAGACTAGTCAAGTCTATGCAAACTAAATACACATTCCAGCAGACAAACGGTTCATTTATATACAGTAAGGGTAAGAATTTAAAAAAATGTTGTGAAGTTTAACAGAAATTCTCTACTATTAAGAACAAAGATATAAGGTGACTATTATCTATTATTAATAACAGGAAAGCAGGAGCTAAAAATCTGAATATACCATCACCACCCATGGTTAACAGAGCTGGCAGGGTTTTAAAACATTGCAGATATATCTCTATATGGGAGCAGCATGGTGAGATTGCACTATCAAAGAAGCCATAATGCTCTTGATCAGCACTGGAAATTATACACAGAATTTAACCATTTTTTTTTCTTTCTTTGCACAGGTAGACTCAGTTGAATTATATGGCTTATACCTATTGATTTGTACCAGCACAAGGTCTTTATGGAGAGAAATGTGGGATTTTCTTAATATAGCGGCGCCTCTACATGATCATTTTCAGGCTTTAAAACTCTTGAACAAAGAGAAGAACCTCATAAAAAAGTAGAGGATATTAAAACTCCCTCTAAACAGCTATAAATAGATACTACTGCATTATGTCCATACATACCTCATAACTCCTATGACGCTCCAATATGACAACAACAGCAGTGTCCCCGTGAACATAAACATTGTTTTAAATGCAGAAAATTTTACACATCTCACATACATATTATAGGTATTTGGTAACCTTAATTATTTTATCTAAATTCAAAATTAATAAATTGAATAATCAGTCTGCATCATTTTCAAATCACAGGTACCTCTACAAACAACGAGACACGACAAACAAATGAAAACCACCGAAATGTAGGGAAATGAAAGGAAAACTGAGTGACAATCGAATGAAAATGAACGAACAACGACTGTGGAGTGAAGTGGGGCATGTGGAGCGGCAGTAAACGTCATGTGGCTAACGATTGAATGAACATATACGGGATGGGGAAGGAAGTCGGATTTGTTTAGATCTAAGTTTTAGATGATCGTAAATTATATTTTATGTTACATTGAGGTAAACTACATTGTGTACAGAAGGACCATATGAACGTATCTATAGATAGATAAAAAATATATTGGACTTAACACAATGTTTAAGACTAAAACTAGATGGCGCTAGAAGAGCATGTAAGTTTATATCCAGAAGGTGAAAGACAGGACTGGAGTGGTGCGCTGCCTACTTGCCCTCGCGAAGACTAAGTAAGGTTTAAGGGCGACCTGACTTCTATGACGGAGGAGGATAGGTGGATTCGGAGCAGGCTGGATTTCGGAGCGGTTATGGCACCATATACCACATCCACACAGTGCGGCAGATCATAGAGAAAACTGAAGAATATAATCTTCCCCTGTGTCTAGCATTCGTGGACTATGAGAAGGGCTTTGACTCGGTTGAGATCTGGTCCAAGTGATAAGATGCCTCTACGAGGCTGCCACCATGTCCGTCCAAAGATGTTATTTCCCCGAAATTGTTCACAAATGCAATGGAGGATATGTTCAAGACGCTGCATTGGAAAGGACGTGGCATCAACATCAATGGCGAACACATCTCTCGCTTGCGATTTGCAGACGACATCGTCATCATGGCAGAAACGCTGCAGGACCTTCAACTGATGCTGAATGACCTAGCTGATTCTTCTCTACGGATTGGCCTACGGATGAACTTGGATAAAACCAAGGTCATGTTCAATGAACATGTTCTACCGGAACCGATTTCAGTACACGGCCCCGTTCTCGAAGTTGTTCAAAAATATGTATACCTTGGGCAGACATTGCAGTTGGGTAGAAACAACTTCGAGGACGAGGTAAACAGAAGAATTCAGCTGGGTTGGGCAGCATTTGGGAAGTTTCGTCGAGTCTTAACATCAGCGATCCCACAGTGCCTGAAGACAAAGGTCTTTAATCAGTGTGTCCTACCTGTAATGACATACGGAGCTGAGACGTGGACACTGACGGCACGGCAGGCCCACAAGCTCAAAGTCGCACAGCGTGCTATGGAAAGGGCTATGCTCGGCGTTTCTCTGAAGGATCGATTCAGAAAGATTCTCGAGTGGAGACCGCGTCTCGGCAAACGGAGTGTAGGACGCCCTCAGGCAAGGTGGACTGATGATATACGCAAGATGGCTGGCAGAAGCTGGATGCGAGAAGCCGAAAACAGATCACAGTGCACAGTGGCGTGCAATTGGAGAGGCCTATGTCCAGCAGTGGACAAGTACGGGCTGATGATGATGATGATGGAGGCAGCTACCTGCCTACAGCTTTTGTTAATTATTTCGAATTTGCCTACCTACCTTAATAGGATCGTGTGTTGTTGTGAGCTGATCTTTCGTTATGCTCTTTACATTGTAATTTTTGGTTGCGCAATCTGGTAACAACTTAAAACTAAAGTACTACTTTTGTATGGATGTTTTTTAACGACTAACGGTAATTCAAAACGGACTTTGTTCATTCTTTCTCCATTAGAATGTTACATTATCTTTGAGTACCATTAGGTTATAGTTTATCCCGGAATCCTCAAGCCATCGAAAATAAATCGTTATTATGAAACCTTTAGATCGATATGATAAAGCTACAAGGTAATATTTTCTCGTGTAGCGGGTTCGATTCCCGGTTGAACCGTGTAGTTATAACAATCTATAACAGATTGACAAAGAAATCAGACAGCAGGACGAACGAAAAGTGGGATCCTAGTATTAAAAACATAAAATAGGTACATACCTAAGTGCTTAATTAGTATTAGGGTGACCTACGAGTTCTTAATACAGCAGAGGAAAAGGACGAAGTCTGACCCCTGGACCCACTAGCGAGACCTACCGGTGGGTCTAAGGAGAACCATAATTATATATATAACCCGTGGACCCACTGACTGCAAAAGCCTAAATAACCTTTGGCATGTAGGTTTTTAGGAATGTAAGGTTAGTTTATGATGTACCTACAGTAAATATTGTATTTTGTAGGTATCATCCCTGGACGGATAGGAATTGATATTTCCGACCTATGGACAGATGGCAAATGACCCCAATGAGAAGGACGTAAATTAAA
>SJJU01000291.1:0-31347 GCA_012932125.1 Conopomorpha cramerella
TTTAATTTACCTATTGTAAGTTCTGTCGAATTCAAAGGAAAAGGACATACACTATTGTCGAAGGAAAATGACATACAATAAATATAGGTAGGTAGGTAATATAGAAGGTAAATTATGTAGGCAGGCACCCCTTCTTTTTCAAGGGGAAATCCGTTATGAATGCACCGTCGGCGTCCAGGGAAGTAACTGGGTTATGTCGGACTCTCACCGACTAAAAGTTAAAACCCTTATGGTGGTCGTCCGTGGTGCGTGTTGGGTGACGCCGCCGGGATCTCGTAAGATCGCACCGGTGGTGTCACCATCGCACTGCGCCCTGCAGGACTCGCTTCGGGTTCGGGGAACCCATCCCGGTCCCCGCCACTCATCTGGGCGACAGCACGGGATCATACTCTACCACAGGGATTGTTGTTAGGAAGCATTGTTCGGGACCCTGCCCGAACAACCCACAACCCTCAGTCTCCCGTATAGATAGATGACTTTTACGACAGGTAGGTACCTACCTACTCCTAGACCTACCTACTACACACAATAATACATACATACATACACTTCACGCCTGTCTCCCAGAGGGGTAGGCAGAGACTACAGATCTCCATTTGTCACGGATCCTGACATACCCCTTTCGCTTCATCTACATTCATACATCTTTTCATACATGACCTCCGGTTTCGAGTACTTTTCACGCCACCTTCGGCCAGGACATCACCAATCTGGTCTGTATATGTCCTTCTGGGGCGACCTCTACTCACCCGGCCCATTACATCACCCATATAAATCTCTTTCGTCAATCGACTTTCATCCATTCTCTCCATATGCCCAAACCACCGAAGCATGCCCTTTTCAATCTTGGTCACTACGTCTTCCTTCAAACCGCAACTTTCCCTTAACACACAATAATCTTGAAAGAAATTTCCCTGCTACCTATGAGTAGGTATAACGAATAATCATCCTCCACGCGATTCAGTGCGGCTTCGCGCACCATGGCAGAATCTCCGGCAAATAAGTAGGTACCTAGGGGTACTAAGCCTAGATAGGTATGTAGGTATTTAGTTAGACCTACCTAAACTGCAGTACATCATTGTCCTAACTAACGTTTCGTTATCATATACATGTAAAAGATTCCTGAAAAGTTGCACTTTGTAGTCACTTGTGAAACGAAATAGTTTATTCTCCTTGGGGTTTCTGACATGAGGTTTGATTGTGATGAAATTCTGTATGAAATTAAGCTTTTGATGTTTTATAACTTATCCATAAAAAACTGTACCTACATCGGAATGTGTCTGACTGAATTGATTTTATTTTTCTGTCAAGTTGGTGCGACTGCTGGTTATCACAAACTTCAGTGCGGTTCGCAAGAGATTGCGCGTTGTGTTATTGTTATTTGGGAAAAAATATAAAAGATAACTAAATTTCTCCAGAGTATTTATCAAAATCAAGTGCTTTCGACGTCATTGTGTCCAAGGTTTAAGTTTACAAATGGAATATGTCGCGGAATAACTTGGTAAGTAGTAATTTGTCTACATCAACATTAGCGTTGGGCGTTGTGGTCAGACTATTCTAAATAGCATTTTTTTAGTGTCTAACTCTACCAAAAACTGTAAATAATCTTATATTCTTTACGAAATTACATATATCATTCATGAAACCATAGAAATGCTATCTATCTGATGTTTTATTTCCTCGCGATGGAGTGCATCCACCATTTTTTACTGCTACGTGCATGATACCAACCACATAAAAGTGAGTCGGTACATATAGCTTACTCAGCATAATATTTGGTAAAGAAAGAGTTGATTTGGTCAATAATTTGGTTTTAATTCGATGTAATGTGTGAAAAGAACTTTAAGAATGATATTTTCTTCCTTTCGTCAATTTTGCCTTTGTCCACTCTTAGTACTGACCACAATAGGGAGTTTCACATTCCATTGCAGGATTGCAACCTATCAAACAAACAAAATTGGGCCCTTCCAGTCTGGTTGGTATCTGCCTCTTTCACACAAATGGAAATAATAAAATCCTATTGATCCATGTAGATTTTTAGGAATGCATATTCATTATAATTTTTTAGTATTTGTAGGTAGGTATACACATAATATAGGTGTATATACCCAGTTACTAACAAAATGGCAAAACAGTAATTTCTCTTCAGAAGAAACTGCCCCAAATAGGTAGGTAACTACATCTTGTGTTTAAACCTAAAAAATTAAATCAACATAATAGGTATGTAAGGGCATAATTAGTTATACTTTTTTAACAAACAATGATATAATCAATTCTCACACTCTTCCATTTTAATCCTGAAGACGACGGGGGCACTTGCTATGTCCTTAATTTTTTACATACTTATGTATATCTTCCTAAGTTCAGATAAGACGAAGATGAATAGATATGCCGCAATGGTATTTACCGCGATTTATACTCCTCCCATGAGAAATTCTTGTTAAAAAATAGCATAATATACAATGCTAAATAAAAAACGTTGGTGAAACTCTTGAGAGTCAACTGGAACACTGGCAAAAACAAAAAAAAAAATGTCTACCCTTTATACAAACGTAACCTACCTAATGAGCTGATTTGCATTGCTTTATATGAAGACGTGTTTTTTTTTCAACTTTGTTATAGGGTTCCTTGGGAAAAGTTCTTTGGTCTCATGGCCTGAGTGACTTTCTCGAGTATACCCAACATTTTATATTTAATGTTGAACCCTTTTATAAAATATATTATTTTGAAGTTTAATTGACATTGGATTAGTAGTTTTTGTGTGAAAGAGTAACAAACATAATACTTTAGAGTTTATAATAATAGTAGATTGTATATTATTATAGTGAAATGACAGACATATCACAATTTGTTTACTTGAAATAAGCAAAATTGAACTAAGCATGACATAAATTGCCAATAACACCGTGTCTTTATTTTATGTTACTTCTTTCTTGACAAGTCATTCTTTATTTCTTTGTAATTAGGTCTACGGTTAACTGAGCTAAGCTTATTAGTGTAGGATAAGGAAGTGTTGAAGGGAGTACTCATTCTAAAATGTCATTATGTCAGCCACATCACATTTGCTTACAGTTCTCCAACTGATTGAAAAAAAGTCTATGGTTAAATTAACTAAAGAGTTATGACGATATTTCTCATTCATCATTTATAATGTGAAGGAAATAAATTTATTTTTTTATTGTTATTTACTATCCACTTCTACTATCAATTTAAATAGTGACTGTGTTTAATACATCTGTAATTGCTGGAGGAGCAACAAAAGAACACTATTTGTTTTGGTATTACAACAGGAAATCTATGAACAGATACAAATATTTATGAATTTGTGAACAACCATTTAGAGAAATAAGCACATTTCATAAATTTTGAATAATTTTATTATACTAAAACATAACATTTTTGGACAGAAGTCAACAACAACCATTTTATCCCGTGATTAGGAAGTCAGATTTTGGTTTAAAAATCGTAGCAACAACAGTTTAAAAGTCCTTTTTTCTTTAAAGTTGTTGTGCTTTGATATATTATTTTTTAAGTTAAATAGTTATATGTAGCTGCTGTATCAGTAGCCGATGTTCATTCAGAACATATAGTAATTAAAAAATTGAATTTGTCTTAAAATATTTTGACAATATTAAAAATATCAAACCAATAAAAGACACAAAACAGTGTAAAACTCTTGTTCATTTAAACATGTCCATATGTTCTTAAGTAGGTGTTTAGTAAAATTTTATTCACAGTACCTGTTAGAGTCAGGATCTACATCACCGTCCAGAATAGGCCAGATCTCAATAAATAGTGTCTGGGATTAATATAGCCTTAGTCTTTAGTGTAATAACACTAAAGTAGTCTTTAGTGTAATAACACTAAAGTAGTCTTTAGTGTAATAACACTAAAGACGGTATAGAAATAATTGAAAAATATGTAAGTAATGTAATATCTAATGTATGCATTGCAATGTATACATTGACTTCCCTGATCAAAATAATAGCATTATAACAACAAGGCACAAGTTGTCTTTTGGGAGAATGCCACAGGTGAATGTGGACGACTAAACCTAGCAGATATTATTCTAATCAACGGCTAAAGCTCTATCAGCTATTTATTATTCTTCAGCAGTTCCTCAAAACTCAGTAGTTCCTGAAGTTTCTAACAAGGTTGGATAAATATATGGGCCAAATGAATCTGTCAGCCCATTCAACATAAAGTTGTGATTGTCAGTCTTAGCTCACATTTACAGAGAATATGGTGAGCTGAAAAACAGCTGTTTTTCTGAATTTAGTTGAATTCTTGTTGAACTGTCTTTATTTATTTATGGTCTTTAAGAAGGAATTTTATGGGTATTTACACTGAAAGAAATGATATCGTAATAATAAGTGTGACAATATTTTCGCACCAGGTTAATTGTAGTATGTATTTTATACAGTATTAGTTTTAGAAATTGTATATACACTATATGTCCCGTCTCCCATATATATGCCAGTACTTCCTCCTGCCTTCCTTCCTCATCAACTTCCACAACTGGTTTTTTACAACAACAAAAACCATAAATTTCTTGTAAAACTGACTTACTAGGTTTCGATTTTAACCAGCTGAGACAGCTTCATATACAATTAAAAAATTAAGATGTTTTAACTTAACCACTGATTGAAAACTATTATATATTATTGATAGTTGTGCCATTGAGTAGTGCCATGGGGAACATGCTCCATAAGTGAAGAAGGCAGAGACCACGTGTGTTCATTTGTCACAGTCCTGCCATACCTCGCGTTTCACATTGGGTGAACAACTGACAACTCTGTTTACAGGGGCGGTACGTCCATAGAAGCAAATAAGCTCTGCATACCCTGGCAAATTGACTAAAACAATTAGCGTAGTTAGGATCTATAACACATTTAGTCGTCACGTAGGTAGGTACTGTAAATTAGGCAATTTATCAATAACAGACTTTCGGTTATTTAAAATGTGCATCGAAAACACAAATTCGCTCTAGACCAATCAAAACACTAATCTCTCATTAATCTATTCTTCCGCGTGTCAACGAAAACAAATTCGTGCAATGTTGCCTCATCGTTCCATCGATAGGTAACACAAATTTCGCCTCAACCAATCAAAACATAGTATTTAGCGCATCAACGAAAACAAATTCATGGGACGTTGCCGCTTCGTTGCATCGTCTAGCCCGGGGAAGCTGCTAGACCTCAAGCTTCCTATTTTTTCTCTTTCTCTGTATACATCCCTTTCACCTCGGTCTATTAGCGCGGAGCGTTACTATGAAAAATATGGAGAAATTTACGCCACAGCGTAAGCGCAGCTTCTTCCGCATTTTTTCATACATTATGGGAATAATAAGGGCTAGAATGCTATGACAGTGCGTAAATATGTGCGACAGAGAAAGAGTGTATGTGTGAGCGAGCGAGAGAGATGTTGCCGGCCATGTTGACATATTGCAAGCATTGTTTATTTACAATGGAGCGCATTGTTTTAGGTTATGTACGTTCATTCGCGCCTATTTTAATAATTAAATTAGACAAAAATGGAGACTAAGGTGTGAAAGTGATGTGTATAAAAGTGTTTATTTACAAATGTGGGTCGATTCTCTGAACTAAATATGAGTGAAAAGTGCAGAGTCGCGGACGAATTTCGCCGGGATTGTTTTTATTTGAACTTGGAGCAAACACAAGGTATTATGAGGTAGTTTATTGTTTTTTTAGTGTATTTACTTAGTTAGGCAGACTAAGGTATTTGTAGTGCTTTGGGAAGAGGAAGGCATCCACATTCCACAACGATCTGTTCAGTTCTGTTTCTGGCATACAGCGCCTGAATCAGCTGCTTAGCAAAATTTTGGGAAGTAACGTAATTAGATATTAATTTTGCTAAACTAGTGATTGATGTTGTGATCTTCTATTGAAATATTTTGTAGTCTGGCACAAAATTGGTACCTACTTAATGTTATTTTAGTGTCGTATGTACCTACTCATAGGAGACAGCTTACCCTGATGAAAATTTCACGGCACGCCACTGTCTGTTTATACTCTGTAACGTGGCATACGGCAGTGTTCCGCGGACCTACTTTTCACTACACCTTCCATCAAGCAATATATATAACCGAATCAAGTTTCCGTGATAGTAAATATCGAAAAACACTTATTTTATTACTATTTCTATTATAATACTCTAATTGGATTTAGTATGGATTACTCAGTAAGTGTCCATTTTCCGTACTAACATTCATTGCAATTTTTTTCTAGATTCTAGATGACTACCCCTACAATACTTTTCTTGCTTTGCGATGTTTCAATGTATTCAAATCTTCTAGACGTTTCGAACACGTTCGTTGAATAAAAATTACTGTATCCTTACTATAAAGTACTAGTTGCTGTTGGTTTATTTGGGCTCTGAAATTAAAATGATTTTGCCCCGATGGCCGCCCCCTGCCCCTAGACCTCCCAGGCAGACTGGGTTGGGGGTTGGGGTGGACGCGGGAGGTGGACCGGGCGGAAACCCCCCACTCGGCTTTGAAAACCTGACAAGTTGTTATGATGCACTTTGAGGGTTTTTACAAAGGCAACAACAATGTGTTTATTAGTAATATGCATTAAGGTGTCCGGTTGAATATCTGATTGGTACCTATTTCTTCCATATTATACGTTATTAATATACATTATAATATGTAAATATAACACTGTTAATATACGTTATTAACAGTGTTTCTCTGCTTAAACACATATACTACACATATTTAAACATCCCTCTAATGTCACTTTATCTAGGAAAGAAAACCGCATCAAAATCCGTTGCGTAGTTTTAAAGTTCTAAGCATACACAGAGACATATAATTATTTAATACAATCTAATTGTTAAGGAAATGCTAGCAGATAGTAAAAGGTCTCGGTAACAGATTAGGTCTAGATAGTATTCTTTAGTTTGCCATAACACAATGTATTAAGTAAATATCTGCCGGAAGTATCGGTAACTTTTGTCAAAATGGTAAATAAAGTATTTTAACCTCTGGACTTGGCCGTAATATTTAGTGTCATAAAAACGAAAATCAAAACTGACTTCTAACCTAAAGGTATTAAAGTCGAATTAATGACACAATTCACGTTAATGACAAGTCTTCAACATTGGACATTCTGGGGGCACATTTAAAATAAGGAACACATATGTGCTCCTTATTTTAGTAGAATTACGACAGTAATGCATACAAATGGCTGCGTCGTTAGTGGACTTAGACCATGCCGAGCGATCACTGATCAAATCAAGAGCATTTTAGCCGACCAATAGCATATCAGGTCACGCGCCATGTACCTTTCTACTTGAGATGAATTATGTACTGATTGAAAAAAAAGATGGTATGACCACGTACGTGTCCGTACCTACGTTGGGAAAGTTCCTTTGTGTCATTTCAATATTGCGTAGCAGCCTAAGTTTAGTTACAGGTACATTTGCAAGTTAGTGGCTTTTACGGTATTACGGTAAAGTAAACACCAAAAAGTCAAATATCGCAAATCTACCAATCTACTCATGTCGATATCTTCAAAATCATGACACTAACTAGCGAGTGTATAATTTAACGACAGCCTCTTGGTTGGCTATGTACCATGCTGCCCTACATTTAAGCTACCACCAGGCTAATATTTTTAGGAGTAAGTAGGTAAACGGTAACCGTGGTATTCATGCATTTAAAACGCTACTAGTCAAGGTCTCGAGGAAAACACTGGTCAAATGTGCGCTAAATACGGACAGACCAGTCTAAGTTGATATATTGCAACTAGTTAGTCAATGTTTTAACTTTTTATGAATACGACTAAAATATACCAACTTATAACTAATTAAATACAATGCTCTGTACACGTAATGAAATGAATACAAAAATCTAGTTGTAAGTTTTATTTCGCTTGTCGCGAAATTTATTTACCACTCTACGATCAATTATTTAGTATTATTTTTACCAACACACCGAGCAACGTCTAATCGCACTATGGTCTATCGTTTTCAGTTCTAATATTTTTCGCACTAACGTAACATTGGATAAAGAAAATTCGCACTATCGGGTATTGGGATTAGCGCTATCGACTTTCGCACTCACGTAGGGAACCCATGCTATGTGCGATGGATTTGTGAAACTCAAAGGCTTTCTGCGGATGTCAGTCCCCCGAACGATTTGACGATATGCTGTGCAGTGTGCGGTATGCGCCTAACAGATTGTAATTTGACAGCGATAATGCTATCAGCTCAATTCGGGCTATAAAGATAGCCAAACATTATTACGTGTCATGTAGATTACTTAATACCTTCAGTAATGCGTCAATCGATCTATAACATCTATTATAGTTACTTACTAATTAAAGTGGAATCAGAATACATAACTACGTCCGTACGTCATTAGTTGAAAGAATATAGTACATATAGGTAAGATAAAGATATGGAATCCCGGGACAAATTATTTTGTGTAGGTAAACTGTTTTTCAGAACCAGGAGGAGGTTTACTTAGAAATATTTCTTTGAACGTAACATATTAATGCACATGAACAAAGCCGCGACCGTAGCTAGTGAAAAATACAATTAAAGCATCAGCATTACAATTTAATAGTACACATTTTTTTTACCTCGTTATTTATTTAATTTATCATGAGTGAAGCGAGACTCATAATTAAAAATATAGTTATATAGTTTTCTAGATGTACCCCGAATGGTGTTAGCCGCAGTTTATCCATTTCCGGTTTCTCTGTGTTATTGTGATGTGTAAGCTATATTAATGTAAAGCTTCTTTACCATCCTTTCGGTAGTGTTTGCATAAACAACCATCCGCAAATCATATTTAGTTGACGTACTATCTTTCTAGGCAACATACGGAAGGGAATAAACTTCATCAAAGTGTTATGTGAAAATGACACCAAAGTACTTTGGTGTCATTTTCACATTTGGCGTTAGTTCTTGAATATTCATAATGCACAATATAATTAAAAGTTTATAAAATGAACAATGATCCGTTCCTTGTATTAGTAACAAACATGCACAATCGCATCTGACATATCTATCACAGACTTTCGCGTTTATAATATTAGTATGTTTCTGAATATTATGTAATTCAGTCTAGATATGTATACCTACCAACCATTGGAATTGAGAGTCTTTGAGATCAAACCCTCATTAAACGTCCACTGTGTGAAGTGAGGTGTCCCCGAGTGTAATTATCGGCATGAGTGATGAACAATTGTCATAATTTCTGTACGTGATTATGACATTAGTTTCTACTACATACATACCCACTACTATACTACACTTCATGCCTGTCGCCCAGAGCGGTGGGCATAGATTACAGATCTCCAATTCCTGGTCCTGCCTAACATACCACTTTCGCCTCATCTACATTAGTATATCTTTTGATAAACTACATTTATAATGCTAATACTCAATTTAGAATTTATACTTAAGGAATATTTCATCTAAGACCGGGGAAACCTTTCAATGTTCAATGCAGAGAAAAGTTAGTTCCACCTTTGTATTCTGCTTTGTGCCGAGTTTAAGATTTAGTTGGTCGGATCCCATTTGGCTTTCTCTGTCATCTCTAGCATTACAACGAACGAGAGAGCAAGATACGGTTACCTACATTGGTGACGAAAATTACACGCCTAATATACGGCTGTACATTTTCCAAAGTATAATGTCTTTTTGCGTAGACAAAATGTCAACAGAAAATTATATAACCGCTAAGGTAATAAATTACCAACGTACAGTTTTATTTACAAAATGTCGGATTGCTAGAACACTATTAGCATAAAGCTATTTTGCGTCTTCCAGTGATCACCACCGTGACAGAGGAGGCCCATGATCTCTGTCTAACCTAAATGTTATGTTTTCGATTGTGATTGTGAACTAGCTAAGGAACGATCGTTGGTCGCAAAATGCCCACGTCTTGCCACTATCATCTTGGACCGTGATATTTTTATAAATTAACTGGCTGTCCCGGCAAACATTTATTTTGCATAATAAGTTGCCTTTGTACCCCGTGTATTGGGAGAAATACAACTGGTAGATGCATAAAAAAATAGGTAGTAGCCGTTTCTCAGACCTACTGAATACGCATAAGAAATTTGGTAAAAAGTCGGTAAAGCCTTGAATATGAAATTTGGTACAAAAAGTCGGTAAAATTGATCTAGTATTCGAGTACCCTGAATCTCAGCAACTTCGAAAATCCATTGCAGCATTTCTCCAAACATCATCTCAAATTTTGCATACGTATCAATCGGCCGAGCAAGTTAGACTTGTATTTCATCGATTTTTATATTAAAGCTTTTGGCCAGTATTTGATTATTGTTTAGGGTAATTATCACCGATAAACTCACCTGATTTGCGCAGTGGTTATTAGTCTTAGCGGTACATTAACGTGATTTGCTCCAGGAGTAAACCTGTAGGCCTCCTGGTGCACAGATCTTTAAGCCTGCATCACCATATGCCCATCTCTTTCTCCCTCGACAGTTTCACCCCGCCCAATAGAGGGAGATAGCGTTAGGTTCGATGGCTAACTACTAAAGTTTGTGTTGTTTGGTCCTGCCCCCCGCCTGGTGCATCCAGCTTGACATGTCCTTGGCCGGGTTTTCTAGTGTTTGGTCTAAACATTCAAAATATTTTGAAAGTTAAGCGATCTTTGATAAGGACAATTAGACATGTGCAGATTAATATGACTTGATTTCAATCGTTTACTAGTGCCGTTTTAGTGTTGTTAGGGCTAAAATGATTTAAATTAAAAATAGTTTAGATGTGGTAATCTTGACCTATATTAAATCTATACACCTATACATCCTACATTGCAATGTATATTTAAAAAATCAAAATCAAATACAAATCACGTAATAATAATGTCTATGGAAAGAAGTCGATTAGCGAAAACCGCCCCCGTACCTCACCTGGACCACTCGTCATAATTGCGTCTGCGTAGTGCGTGCATCCCATCCGGAGCTCACTGCACAGTGCACCGGGAGCTTGGCAGTTGCGCTACCTGCGACGAGCTGGCACCATGTGTTACCAACTTGTCAGAGCGCCACCACCTCCAGCTCCACCATGGCATATGTGAGTAATTATAGGTGTGGTGTTGTGTTTTCACAGGTTTTTGGTCAAATGAATATTTGGTGCGTTGCTGTTGTCGCGGACGTGCAGTAAACGCGACGATTTTGCCCGCTGGTCCCGCCAGGCAGCAGACGCCACGTGCGGGCCCGCGCCACCCACGGGGCGCGCGCCCTGCGCCGCCCCACACCTTCACAGGTAAGTGCACCCATAAAACTCTTGTGCCCTAATAACCACTGTAACTACACACTGTTGCGCATTCCGTTTTTGATATTGTTAGGAATCAGGAAGGTATGTTTTGTATTACCTATAGGTAATATGATTTGTTTTTATTATTAGCTTCATAATTTAATTCGGTGTCCATTTCAATAAGCGATGGCTTTGCGTCCGCTTCGCCTAGGCGTGCACTTAATTATATCAAATCAAATGATACCTTAGTGACATTTGAGCTACTTGAAAGCCTTATTAAAAGAAAGAAAGTATTGCATTAATGATGTGTTATATTATACACATCCATTGTGAGAACGTATGGTACGTTCATTTTATTATTTCTGTATTTTTTTTTCTATAGGAAACAAAAATCAAAACGCTAATGCGATTTTTCTGTTTCGGTTCGAAAGCGAATGCAATTTATTAAAACGAGACAATTTTGTAAAGCTATGCGATTAATTCTATATATATGGTAGTAGGTCTAAAATGTTGAAATCTTGTGACCCGCCAATCACCATCGTGATCCCGGTGCGGGAGCGTCGTCAACCCAATTTTATGTTCAAAGTCACACAATACAATCATTCGAAATTGTGTAGTGTAGGTACCGACGTTGACATTTAGTAGAACTATCTATAGGATGTAACATGTACCTCCTATGTTATGGAGGGACGAGGAGGGAGGGGGGGGGGTTTGTTCATTCAAGGCTCAACAGGTTAGCATAACGAACGTTGTTCTACTTGTTGTACTACGTACTTCTCACTTCTCTTCTTCCCCACACTGCCATGAACAGCCACAGACTTATGCGTGTTAAATGTTGTGTCTCACTGTTGTGTCATGACTGTGTTTCATGATTATTTATTTAATTTATGATATGTTCATTTTATATTTGTGTGTGTAATGGTTGTTGCATGCATTACGACTGTTTTCCTGACCAACGAACGTGCTGAGCGTATGTTGATATCGTTTAGTGGAGTTTTTTTTCTTTTCTTTTTCTAGATATATTACAGATGATTTATTGACGAATGGAGACTCCAAGTACGATGTAGGAGGGGAGCCCTGCATCCTATCGCCGGAGCCCTTCGACACCGATCTCCTCGCGTGCCAGCTTGATGTCATCTCAGATGATTGGGAGTCTATTTACACTAATTTACTGACGTAAGTCGGAACCTCGGTGACAATGACACTAGCGCCCGACTTCATATTTTACTATTTGGGGGTCCACTTATTGTTGTAAAGTCTGCACATCTGTAATATGACTCCTTTTATATGCCGACTGTACTTGCTTTTTGTATTTAATGGGATAATTGCGGTCGTAGCGCTATTTACGACCTGCAGAACGACTGGACAAGATGTTTGTTATCTTTAATTTGTTTTTATACTTGACGGTACAACAAAGGTGGAAGGCTTAGTTGGTCTTTTGTTATTAAAGGACGGGGAGTAGGAGAATCCTTACTAATATTATAAATCGGAAAGTAAGTTTGTTTTCACGGCGTAACTACTGAACCGATTGCTTTGAAATTTTGCATACGTAAAGTTAGAAGTCCGGATTAAATAATAGGGTACTTTTTATCCCGAAAAAAATGCTATTCCCTAAGGAAACTTAGATATCTCCGTAGGAATGATAAGTTTTCTTATAGTTGTCCTATATACCGCAATATAACTGAAGTCCACGCGGGCGAAGCCGCGGGCGGAGAGCTAGTAAACATATATTTTGACAATTTGGGATGGATACGGACCAGAACGATTCTGTAAGCTTAAAAACGTTTTTGAGTTACGTAAATCAATAGAAACGATTTTTTTAAGATATTTTCACTTTGGCCTATAAATATCAGGTTTGCAAAAAAAAAAAAAAATATTCTGGACAATGTAAAATAATGTACGGAAACTTTAGTATGCGCGTCCGACTCGCACTTTTCATAATAGCATGTTGATAATAATTATATTCAGTTAATTAATCTAAGCATTAACTTCGATCAAGGTGACATTCAGATAATCTGTCCAGTTTAAAAATGAAAAAAAAAGAAACACTATCGCGAATATAGTTTCCATGATAACTCAATATTGTTCACCGGGTATATAGGCGCGAATATAATCAAAGACAAGCTCGAGCTTACCTTTGTTATTTTACTCGACGTTTCGACGCAGTTGCATGCGTCGTGGTCACGAGTATTCGCGCCTATATACCCGGTGAACAATATTGAGTTATAATGTCTGTGCGCGTTTCATTAAAAAATTATAGTTTCCATGGACAGTAATTAAAAATATTTTTCAAGAAAAAAGAACCGGCTTGAACCAGTACTAGCCGCTCTCCAATACATTTTTTTAAAGTTCCCCTCGATTTATCGGGATTGCCATCATCAAACCCTGATTTCCTTATCATGGCGCCTTACCTTGGAAATATGTTCTTTCCATCAAAAATTTGAAAGAGATAAATAAATTACTAATTAAAAAAATCCCCGATTTTAAATGTTCGTGTCGGCTCCTTTCATTTGATATCCTACTAGAACATAGGTAGTTGTATAACATCAATGTTTTCTCTGACTTTCAACCGCCATAACTTTGAACTAATTATCCAATTTTCATATAATAGACAGATTTTATATACACGCGTTGAGCTCTTTCATATACCCCACTTGGACATACATATTTACTCAAGTAAAATTTTTCATCCCCACTTTCAACCCCCATAACTTTTGAGTGGGTGAACCGATATAGATCAAACATAGATAAGAAGACGCTCGACGAAATCAGCTTTAAAAATAATTATAATAACTTTTTGCGTCGGGGGTTAGAAAAGCTTATATCGGTTGAATTGAGAAAGACTCTTGAAGTCTCTTAAAACAAACAATTAAGCACCAAAATATTTTTCTTATCGAAACTAACTTGGATCGACACGCTGGTTCCAGATAAGATTGTAAAACAAGCGGCGCCAAAGATTGTTTCAAATTTTATTTAAGAAATTAGTGTACGTTTTCCGACTTCGAAGGCACTTTTCAGGCGCCCCGTCTGTGCCCTTAAGTTAATTTGCAGTCTTCGCGCTTCTCGTGTTTTCTATGTTTTACCTGCACCATAGCGACTATAATATTAAATATGCAAGTCTGGATGTGTTTGTCTTTCATTCACGAATAAAGTACGGCCGGTTTTGTTGTATTAATGTTCCTCATAAACCGGTATAACATGGACTACAGGTAGAGTCGGCCAATAATCTGGTCAACTCATACGAATGTATGGACATTAATTTTTAACATGTTACAATATGAGCACTGTACCTTATTTCGTCAAAACTGATGGACCACTTCTTGGCACTGACGACCACTTATTGTGCAAATAAGTATACTATAGGCGCTTAAGATTTAATTATGGTTGAAATGAGTTTGTATTGGTAAATAATTAAAATGTGTGTTTACCTTCAAGAAAGACACGACTTAATACGCGCCGTGTTTGGCTGTTAGGTCACACTTCCTGCGACTCTACTTGTTTCAACAAATATTGTCCTTTCTATCTTAGAGCGCTTTGCTAGGGTGGCTGGACTCCTTGTCTTGAACTATTGTTATTGCGATTTGCAGAGGCACTTGTTAAGCAAATACCCACAGTTCACCAAGCGTATTTGCGTTTTATAATGTATGAGAAATTTTGAAAATTCCTTCGTTCGTGGAGAGGCACGGATCACGCATTGCACAGCTACATTGCAACTTGACATTATTAAGGACTTCGCCTGTTGGCATAGCGAGACAGTTCATCTTGTTTCACGAATGCTTTAACAGTCACTAGCTGGCTCGGTAGAATACTTGCCGGCGTAATTTACTATGCGTTTCTCGTGAAGAACGTACACGTTTTAAACATGAACGAATGAAATCAATATAAAAGTCTTGCTTGTAAACTAATTGTTATATTTTAGGATCCCGGATCGTTAACGCCTATAGCCGAAACAACAATAACTTTGTTTTCTTACCCTTGTAAGATCTTTATTACGTATATAAACGTATCTTTTTTGTCCCGTGTACCCACTGTTTAACCCACTGGTGGATCTACGCTAGTAATACTAAGTTCTAGTAGGTTCTTGGTGAATATTCAGTATAAAAATTATAAATTGTACGTGTAATAAAACTTAGCAATTTTCCGAGTACAAAATGAATGATAATTTAAATAAATAAACTTTTCATTTTGGTAATTAAGATTTTTTGAAATACCATTGTCAAGTCAATTCACCCGAGCATATGTCTACTTAAACCTAGAGTAAATTGTGACTTCAGGTGCACTTCGGTTGAACAACTCAGATGCCTTAAATGGACTGTCATATTTATTCCTGTGGGACTACGTGCACGTAATGATGTTGCGTAGACCTACAAGTGGGTATAAACGGTGGGTCCAGAGGCCCAAACAATTTTTTGACATACAATTAACCTGTATGTCAGACCTGTAATAGCGGCTCGCTAACAGTGTGGTTACTTTATTCATCAGAAGATTAGTGTGTTTACTTACCGCGAATATGCTAAGCAACAACGAAGTTATTCTTCACGTAAACATTAGTATGATTAAAGTGTCGTGAAATGCATAACAGAAAAATAATTAAAAGTGCATTCATTACTTACATATGTACTTTTGCGGGTCGCCGACAAGACTTGGGGCGAGATTTCATACTGCGTGTAAAAGGACCCCGAGCAATGGTCTTAGAAACGTTGTTGTACTCGTCAATATGAACAAATTTTACTGGCTACAATGCGGTGATGTGTATTTCCAATTTTGTGTTTTTTTTTCAATTTTGTCAATTTTAAGAAAAGTTTGCTTCTGTACAATTTCGTACATAAGTTTCACCAGTTCTAAAGAAGGTGCGCTTTATAAAATCAGCCTTAGAATAAAATACTACCTACCTATCGCGAACTGCAGTCTCTATGTTCTGATCTGTTAAATGTTAGATTTTTTGTCGAAAGCGACATCAAATAGAGTGTGTGTGAGCGAATTTAATTTGGTACGCAGAATTTCATGTATATTTTCTAGCTAATCCTATCTCCCCGTCCATTTTAATCCCTGATACGTGCGAATAACTCGACCCTTTTGACGTGCATTTATAAAGTTGCAAAATCTATGGTTTTCATGATTTTAATCAACTGAATTCAATTAATTAAAAATTGGCTTTTATGTTCAGTCAATGCTGTAACGTACGACCGTCAGTCAATCAAAATTGATCTTCGATCAAAGTGTCAGTCAGTGGCGTGCACTGGCTTTTACGACAAGGTAGGCAGGAATATTTAAGAATTGACATCTATGTATAGGTAACTTGTCTTTACGAAATATAGGCTTATATAGTCACCCACAAACACAGGACCTTCGTTAGCCTATGTCGTGAGTAAAACAAAAAATATCTAGTAACAACTCTATTATTAGGTCGGGTAGCCAAAATACTAAGGTAGGCAGTGTCTTTTTGCCTATATGGTGTGCACGCCACTGGTGTCAGTAGATCCTGAAGTTCAGAGGCGAAAAACAGACGTGGCGTGTTTTCTTCCTGCTTTAGTTGAGGAAGCACAGTCAAAAAAATATTAAAAAGAGTTGTGTATTACTGTGGACACTCCGCGTTCAGACACTCGCTATAGTTTTGCTAATCTCCTGTCTATATGAACAATGTTCGAACTAATATGACGTAAATCAGAATATGTTTCATTTGAATTTGGTTAATTTGATCGCATAGGCATTTCCGATATTTTTCTATCAAGATGAATTATAAATGCATAGATTATAAATTATCCCCAACATCCTACATAGTTTTGTACTTCTGTTACGTTGTGTTTAATCAGTGATTGTATACATTTTCTTGGGTATACATTTTATGTGTAGATGTCGCAGTATTAAAAGCAGTATAGTATCTTGTACCTTTGATTAACTAATGATTGATTTGTTCCGAAACCTCGTTGTCAAACAGCCAACTTTGTATGTTCGACATTGGAGGTTTTTCTCCTAGGAACTAATAATACAAACTTCATAGGTCCGCGGACTGAAACTATTTGAATCAAAGTATAAAAAAAAGTTGATATAGAAAAAAATATGATTCCTTTAAAACGGTCCGTGTCGTTCTCCTTACCAGAAAATGACTGTTATTTATCTCCTAAAATTTAACTTATCTACTAAGTAGTATTATATGAGGTTCGGGCGGAACAAAGTATACGTATAATAGTCTCCATAGTGAAATATTTCACTGTATTAACGACTTATGTTGTTTCAGAATTGATTTCGATGGAAGTATGATGATGAATACAAACGAGGAGGATCCATCCAGTGTGAATGGGAGGTTGAGGCCCAGAAAACTGTCGGTATGCGGAGGCAACGGGCGTGGCTTGCGCAAGTCCGACGCGCAAGCCGACAAGCCACGGAAGCCCACTACGCCCAAAAAGACCGTTGACAAAAATAACCAATCATCCTCAAATTCGCCACCACCCTCCCAAGTCATGTGCCCATATTGCGACAAGATTTTAGCATCCAAAAAGTCTATGTCGAAACACATCAGGCGCATCCACCAAACTGACAAACCCTACACCTTGGAGTGCTTGTTCTGTAAGCACACTGAAACCGAGGCCAGCGACATCTTGCGCCACATGGTCGATAACCATCCTAATCAGTACTTCGCATGCTTGGACTGCCATACTCGTCTCTCCTCTACTGCCGAACTATCCGAACACAAACTAAAGGATTGCGATAAACATAAATCCCACTCGGACAAAACATATCAAAGCAAACTCCGACAGAAGGTGAAGAATCCGGTGAAACCAGACGACTCCGCTAACAGCGATATACAGCCTAGCAACGAAGCCTACCGTATTACTGACAACGCCTTCAATGGCGTTGTTATATCGTGTGAACTGAAACCGGCCCTAGTGCAGGTGGATGATATAGAAGACAACATAACGACCAACCTAATCCTACCTTCTAACAATAAAGGTTTGGTGAATAGTGGCCCGGGTGAAAACAACGCGGTCATACTGTTAGATGATTTACAGTGGAACAAACGAATTGCTTCCAACTTCGCATTCCACAACAGCGATACAGACCAGATCCTCTCGCGACTGGGCGTGGTGCATCGGTCGCCACGAGTCTCCGATGCCTCGCGACGTGACTGGTACAAGCAGATCGAGGATGCTAGCAAATTTGAAAAATGTTTCGATACTAGTTTCTATTCCAAAGTTGCTAGTAACGTACACGAAAACTTGACGAAATTTCTTGATGGTTCATTCAATCGAATATTGGACCCAGATAGTTTAATAAAAACACGAAAGTCCAAAAACATCATAAACACTGCAGAAGGATTCCCGATACTTCTAGCTAGTGAGCAATACTCGCGAAATACATTTGACCTGCATTTTCCGAGAGCCATAGCACCAAAACACAAATGGAAGTGGGATAATATTGATCCAGAAAAGAATACCCTCAATACTGATCAAATAAAGCGAGATTCCCATGTCAGTAAATGCATTATAACACTGGTCTCTAGTTTGGACATCTGGACGCAATTGTGCATGAGACGTAAATTTGACTCTAAATTCAACAACATCACATTTAACGAAAAAAAGACTGAAAAACAGAATGTCATCTCTAACGAATTAAAAGAAATATTGGAGAGCCGGGAAATCCCAGGATCTTCATCAAGTGTGACACCAAAGCCGGCGGTTCCCAGTGGCCGCAATGAAACCGAGGAGCCTCAGTCGCCGGTGTTCCCGTTGAGCCTGGGACTGCGACCGCGCGTGGCTCATAACGACCCGCCGCCCGCCGTGCTGAGCGGCGAGTGGGTCCGGCCGCGCTGCTACGTCTGCGGCGCCTGCGGAGATCACACGCGCGACGGCAAGGCTCTCAGCGCTCACATAACCACACAACATCCCAATGCCCACGTGTCTCATTACGAGGTGGTCGGCGATCTTCTTCTTAACGACGACATTGTCAAGCACTTGTATGTGCCACCCAATCAAATAAACCCCAATCGGACGCGCCCGCTTCGTGGTATTCGGGAGTGCACCAAGTGCAAGAAACCCATCAGCCTCGAGGATTTACACCAGCACATGCTCGAGTGTGCTGGGGATAACCCAGTTGTCAAGAAAAAGTGTCGCTACCGCCCATTCGGCGTTCGTCGGCGACGCACCCGCTTGCCTGATACTAAGATAAGAAAGAAAATCCGTAAGGGAATAAGAACTCGACAGAATATAAATATTCGCCCTAAAGCAAAACCACAGAAATCTGACGTGGGTGATGGTAAGAAGTTTAAAATTACTTAATTTTTATCAGTATTATGAAGTGATCGATCTGCTTCTTTGTCCTGTGTCAATAACTTCACGTTTGTCAAGTTTATGACTGACCTTCTTGCCATCTTATCCGAAATAGAGTACCTATACCTAAATATTTAGTATTGTTTATGTACTACTTTGTTTTTTTTAAATTTTTTTTTGTAATTTAAATGATTTTATTAACAAATAATTAATATTATACCTTGCAGCTGAAACGATTCGAAGAATGATAGCGGATTTGCCGGCAAAACGTCATAGGGCAGCTATAACTCCAACAGCTCAAACAAACATATTGAACCGTAAACGCGAACAACCAAGGAATACCATTATAATGAAGAAACGTCCACCAGAAGACTCTAAAGTTCAAACTCGACCCAAAAGAGATGCCAGTAAAAAGTTAGACCCGAAAGTCAACAAAGAAGGTTCTACCAGTAAAGAAAACCAAAGCACGAAATTACGATCTCGTACTGTGAGGACAGTCACCACAAGAGTGGTCAGACAACTCGACTCTAAGCGGAAAATTATACTCCGCAGATCTCAACGAAAAACTCGCCAAGTGAAGGAAGTGCCAAAAATCGAAGAAAAGAAAGATCATGGCGATGACGATGATGATGACAAGGATGATGATATCGTTTTAGCAACAATCGAATCTAATAAGATTTCATACGGCAACTCGTGGTCGCAGCGAGTTGACGTGCGCGGTGGATGTGATAGTGGAGACAGTAGTGCAGGGGGCAGTGGGGGCGGAGGGAGACAGGAGTCCGCGCGCGGACCCCACGGCGGCGCGCCGCGAGACCAGCCAGGCTCCAGCCGCGAGCCGCATACGCCCAACAACACTGACAATAATAACGGTGGGGCCCCTCCGCCGCAGCAGACCCAGCACCTCAAACACTCAATAGCTCGGCTCACTGCCCAAACAGAAAGACACGACAAAGCTGTGCAATTCCAACCACACTTCTTGGTCAGTCAGGACTGTTATAAAATTGACGATAAATCGTATTTGCCAACAGTTCGTCAAGATTTCTTTGAAGACGAAACGGCGGATAGTAGACTTGATAAGCCTCCTTTACATAGTCCAAGATGTCAAGATCATTTCGGCGTTCAAAAGAACAAACAAGTGCCGAATAAACCTCGAAAAGGTTTAAACGATTGCATAGCAATGCTCAGAAACAAACTGGTGGACCCCCCAACACAGACAATGACAAATCAGCAGTCGATTCAATGCGACTCTATTGATATCCAACAAGCTTATTCTGATGCGCAAATTACAGAAATCTCTTCGAAAGAAGTAATTGCCGAACCTCATTACTCAAGCCTACCTACGGCTATACCTCCAGCACATGCAAGTACTAGTGCGATTTCAATAATATCAACTCCCTTGGATTTGACAAGAAGGGAATCTTCATGCAATGAAATACAAAACGAATACGAAACTCTAGATCTTTCCACGAAGAGTGATAAGAAAGATTCTCCTTATACTGATTACGAAGCCGCTTATCAGAATGAAGTTGTTGACCTCTGTATTAAACCTACTAGACAACCTGAAGCAGAGACCTCATTGGATCTTTCTGCTAAAAGTGCTAATCGTGATTATAATCCCGGTAGTGTCTCATACCCACAATACAGAGAAGCAAACCACAAAGAGGAAAATCGTGTTCACTCGTCGCCATATCAAGAGGAAAATGTTCAGGTTAAAAGATTTTACGAACATTCGAGTGGTGCATACGACCAACAGGAAATAATGTTAAAATATACAGCACAAAGTAATATGGTTCCTTCTCATTCCTATATAACGCAGAACATTGCTGCCGCAACTGTTCGTAACTACGACGAGCACATTGGGAAATCTGATTATAATGAGCGTCCGCTGAAACCAAAGAAAAACAGAAGGGTTAGTGAAACCGGTGATTACGTGAATAATGTTGGAGACAAAAATGTCCGAGGGACAAGACAGGTTGAAATAATACCGGTTATAAATCTTATCGATGACACTCCGACTTCTTCAATACCGCCACCAACACCACCTCATTCTATCGCGTTGTTGCCCCCGCCACCGCCGCCTCCACCGCACCCTTTACTTGGGATCCAGACACTGTTGCCTCCGCCGCCACCGCCGCCGCGTCCGCCAGTGTCAGTGATGCTGCTGCCGCCGCCACCACCGCCGCCGCCGCACCGCCGCCGCCTCCACCCCCTCCGCTGCAACGTCCGTCACAAGCAACGATTTACTCCGACCACCCACCACCACCGCCTCCGCCACCACATATGCAGACGCTGGTCAATACTTTATTGCCACCACCACCACCTCCACCGCCACCACCACAAACGACATTGACTCATCCAACAATCAAATCGCAATCACCGTTTCCGCCGCCTCCGGTGTCACCGCCAACACAAAAAGTGCATTGCCAAGCACCTTTACCACAGATGCCGCCCCCGCCGCCGCCTCCGCCGCCGCCACCGCCGCCACCTCCTCCTCCATTGCCACCAGCATTAAAATCTGTACAGATATCATCACCATCAATAACGCCACCACTGCCGCCACCTTTGCCGTCAACACAGGCACCGCCCCTGCCTACTTCGTTACCAGCAACCCCACAACAATCAATTAGTATTGAAGTGCCAATACCTACATTAACACCCGAAGCGACGGTTACTTCCATGACATTAATGACTGCCAGTGAAGCATCAGAAGGTGTTCCCACACTTATTTCTGCTAAAGTTTTAGCCGCACTCATCACCGGAGCAGCAGAAAAGTTTGACCTATCCAATACATCTCTAACTCCGGGTGATGAGAACGACGAGAATTCCGAGGAAAAACATGACACAGAAGAATCGGGGAAATTAGCTTTGTTACCATCAGATATAGTTGAAGTGCTGGGGAAAATGCCTGTCGATCACAGAAATCAACTGCTGAAAGTCCTACCACAATATATGGTATATAGTTCAGCTGTGAAGCAGCTACGGCTTGTCCTTGATATTGATGCCGATTCGATGATGACTCCTATAGGTCTAGCTGCTCTTCAAGCTATTGCAGAAAGGTACTCAAAATCTTTCAGAACACCTCAATCTAAACCAAATGAATTATTTATAGTTGATACAGAAAAGTTCACTGTGGATTCAGTCAGCAAGGTAATAGCCGATAAAGCCTTGAAAGCATTGCAAGTGCAACCTGATGTTAAACCTGATACAGATACAGATGAAATAGCGGATAATCAAATTGATGAAAATGACAAACCGAGTTTGCCAAGTGCTACAAACGATGAAATATGTCCACAACCCCCAATTGGATTGCAAATAATACAAGAACCTCATCAATTCACATTGCCATGTCCCACTCCCACAAAAAATAAGGAGCGTAATGAACAGACTGCTAGCTTACGAGCGGTAAGAATAAAATCATCAAATGAGAGAAGAAAAGCACAGAGTTTAATGACCGGCGTTGCGGAACAACCGGTTACGGGCATGAAGTCCGATAATTTAACGAACGCTAACGATACAAACGGTCCTCCTTTGGATATGCAGCAATACCAAATCGCTGAAATGGGAACAACAAAAATAGACGAGACGTTTAGTAACACTGCATTGACAATACATAATGAAATTTCAGTGAATAATTCATACACTTCGATAAACGTTAATAAAAGTGAATGTACAGATGAAATTTTAATTACATCTTCACCAAATTGGAGTGCCGGTACAGCCAACGTAAATCAAGTTTTGCCTCCTACGGAGCCGGTCACGGATGTAAAATCTGTTACGTGCAGTGATCCCTCCGTGTCAGAAAATAGCAAACAAGCTACAGCAAATGATATAACAGTAACGAATGATCAAGATGTTATCATAATTGATGACGATATTACTGATACGATAAACTCCAATGAACTCCCTGTTGCACCGTCAGATGACTCCGATGACGACGTATCTTTGGCGGTAATAGTTAAACAAAAGCAACAGAATCTATTGAAGCAAAAACAATTAGACGTATGTTCAGAACCTGCGGAAACAGGAACTATTAAGACCATAAGTGGAAATTATTCTGAAGATATGACAAACATTGAACAACCGGAACTAAATCAAATAAAATCTAATTCACCAGGCGAAGCAAAAATATGCAATGAAACGTCACCAATAATTGTGTACGAGGTGGTAAATAAAAAGACAAAGCCTAGGAAATCTGTACGAAATCCTAGAAAACCCAACCGCGAATCTAAAATCAATGATAGTTCTACGACTAATGACTCTCAATCTGAAAAAGATCAGGATGTGTCTCATCAAGATCAAAACTCACTTTTATTTGAAGATGCGGAAACGTCTTCTGCAGCTCAAACTTCTTCAGACGTAGTTGAAATAACCCCTACAACAAAAAGGAGAAGCAAAAGAAATTTACCAAAAACAGTCGTTTCTTTGGAAGAAGCCACTAGAAAAGGTAACGATGATGAAGTTGAAATCAACGTAAATCAAAATAATGAAAACGAAATAATTTCTGATGAGTTGAAAACAATCGAGAATCATACAAAAGTATACAATGAGACAGTAGTAGCTGAAATGAATTTTAATAAACTTAACGATACTGTTGAAGGTAAACTGGTGGAAACAAAAGAAATAAAACAGAACTGTAATCAAAATAATGCACCATTGGTTGAACTTAACAATTCTGTTGAATCGGCTTCCGCCAAAGAACCAAGTAATGTGGCTTTAGACAAACCCAGAAGAACACGGAAGCAAAAGAATAAAGATGTCACTAATTCACTATCAAACATGAGTGAAACTGATAAAGATTCATCGACGCATTCAGATAGCATATCAATACATTCAGATGTTATGGAATCTCCTGCTCCATCAAAATCTGAACAAAATATAACTAAGAATGAGGTCATGGCAGAAGACGTTCATGTGATAAAAAGATCTCCTCGTATACGAAAATCCCTTCTAACTGATAGTCCAAGGTCCGATGGATCGCCGGTCGCTTCACCGAAAAGTGTTCCAACTCGTCGTAGTAAAAGAGGAAAATCTCTTCATGTCGAATCGCATTCAGAAGAATCAGAAAAAAATATAACTGTCGAAACATTAGTGACAGGTACGAAAATGCCTATTACTAAAAAACAATTGATATTTTCAAAATTGATGCAGGATGAAGAGAACATGCAAAATGACAAAAGAAATGCCAAGCATAATGATGACTTCTGCGGGCCTAAGATTTTACAGCCAGATGATGAGATCATAGAAGACACGAGTACGTTAAAAAATGACATTGGTAAGAGAAAACACGAACAAAAGAAAGTACAAACCGATCTCAAAAAAAGACGGTCAACAAATAAAGAAAGCAAATCAAGTGGTCTTAGTGTAGTTAAGGACACAGTGAACACGGTAGACAAAGAAACAAAAGAAAGCTCTGCGGAAGATACGGAAATTTACGACGTTAATAAAGTGAATTCTAAAAGTAATGATAATAAAGCTGACAACGTCTCAATAAACAAAGGAAATTCGGTATCTGAAAAACACGTTACGTCTAGAAAACTACACAACGTGACGGATGAAATTGACAATAATACGGTCTATTCAGATAGTACCGAAACCCCACAGCAAAAAGTATCACCGCCATCAGTTACTGTCACAGAGGAAAGTACATCTTTAATTACCAGGATAGAACGAAACCTCGCAAAGTTTCTAAATTAAGGAAAAGTAAGCATCGAAGGGGTAATGCTCTGGAATGTCAAGATAGTGTCCAAAGTGAATCTGAGACATCGGAAGAGATTTGTGACAATACCAAATCATCTATTCATACTGGTGGCACACGGTTAGAAAAAGCCAAAACTAAAACTTGTTATAATATGCCAGTCCCTTCGAATCACGATAGATTACAGCACATTGCCACTGACGCGAAACAGCAAGTTTACGACCCGTATGATATAGATCAAGAAGATCAATTGATGGAGAAAGTGTCTCAGGTACGGAAACCAACTTGCGCAGGTCATACTGAGCCTGAGAGAAGATTACCGGATATAACAAGTGTAAAAGGTAGAAAAACTAGAAACTCTATGGATAGTGTATTTACTGCTGTGGAAATTCCTCCATTGAAAACTTCACGTAGAAGTAAACAACGTAAGAGTGAATCAGACGAAATCTCAAGAACGGAAGACTTCGAAAAGAAACCACAAGAATTGGCTTTACAAGACACCGATGCCAGAGATAAGACGGAATTGAAAGACACTGATGAGAAAGACAAGACAAAAGTAACTGAACCTGAAATAACCGAAGAAACTGATAAAGCTAAGGAACAAAATAAACAAGATACAGATGACATGTCAATAAACGTCGAAACTAACCTGCCTGTTAAAAGCCATGACCAGTTAGTGCCAACCACAGGAACAATCGAAGATGAATCACAGCTAAGATCAGAACAATTTATGGAAAGTTTCGGTTTCTTTTCCGAGCGAAAACCGAGAAAGTCTAACCTATTAGCTACGAAGAAAATATCCGAAACGTTTCATATTATTGCCAGTGACAAAGAAGATACAGATTCCACTGAACCGCGTACTTCAAAACACCGAAGGAAATCAGTCTCGTTTGATTCATCACATGACTGTTCTGAAAAATCCTCGTCTGAATGCCAGAACAAAAAAAGACGCCGTGGCCGAAAGAGGAAGAAGTCGGCCGAAGTTTATCGAACTTCTTGTGACTTATGCAATAAAGATTTTAGGCGCGAAGACAATTACGTAAGACACTTATTATCACTTCCACATATTTCTAAACTTGCTATGCGAGAATTGAATATCGTATTGAAAGTTAAACCTGAACAACCTAACTATTTGCTTGTCTACAAACAACATTTAATTAGAATTAAAATGCTTCAGGAAAAAATATATAAGCGAAACAAAAAACTTGGAATAACTGAGATGCCCAAGCTTGAGTTACCGTCAGCTGCAGAAATTTTTGCTGAAGCAAAACAACAGATGGAAATGTCACAGAAAAGGGAACTAGAAAGACGTGGCCTTAGTAGAGATGAAGCTTTGTTTATCGACTGCTGCGAACTGCTAAAAGAGTCGCATAAAAATGATAACCCTCCTTGTGAGGCGAAAGAAGTTAACGATTTCTCAAGGATAGAATGTCCTTCACCAAACCTAGAACACATACCAGAAATACATGATACAGACGACGTTGAGTCAATTACAGATAACGTTACTATGGAAAGTGAGGAGGTCCGCAATCTGGAGAAAAACCTGATATCTGACCTTACGAAAGCAGCGTCTTCGAAATCAAGCGCCACCAAGCTAAGTTCTCCTTTAAGCCAAACTGAAGTTAGTAGTCCATCTGAAATTGAAGTTAAGGAAAGTGAAAGCCAAGAGACTGGAAAACAAATAAACGCAGCTGGGTTGACAAAACTGTCAAGACCTAAAATCAAAGACCCCTCCCCTGCTTCTGACGGTAAACCAAATGAACGAATTGAAGACTTCATAGATATATTTGAAGATAAGTTTGATAAAATCAAAAGAAAATGCAGATCCCAAGCAGCGGCCGCCAAACAATTGCAAACGATCGTCACACACACGGAAAGGTATGGGCATACATTACATGAAAGGAAAGTAGAAGTGGAAGTCCATGCATTGCTAATTCTAGTTGGTTTACATTATCATTTTTCGACTAGAAAAGAAAACAATATAATTAGTGTGTTCCGCTTTAACAATGACCGATCTATATTATTTTTCCAGTAAATACTGCACCACAATAACTACTAATATTTATATCTCGCGTATAATTGGAATCCACTTCTCTTTTCTCGTTAATCACGTGTTTATTATCTTTTTTTAAATATTCATTATAACTCTTCCATGCAATTACATGTTATGCATTAAAATTATGTATTAGATTTAGTTCCAGTTTTATAAAAAATTTAACTACTAGGGACACAGGTAAGGCTACCTAATTCCAAGACATGTGAACTGTAACCTCAATACCCTATGGGGCACCGGCATTAAAAAGTCGATTATGATTACAGCAGAATAATAATTAAAACTTCATATCTGTTGCGCCGACCCCGCCTAGTGTGGGATAAGGGCTTCCTGCCCTGCAATGATCAATGCATTGATGATGAATGATCTAAAATGTTACAGCAAGCTAACCTTAATACAAAGTTAAATGTTCTTGTTTCTGATTGTGGCTCTGTATGTATGTTATCTTGTTTCCATTATTAGTGTACGCTTAATAAAGGGAATGCGATTTTACACTTGGTGTTTCGAGAAAAGCAATGTTAAATTGTGTAACCACAACCACTTGTGACAACTTAGTTATGATTCATTGAATGTCATTTGTTCTGGCTTTGAAAATCTTACTCTTTTTTATTTGCCGGTCTTTCTATTTTTATACTATTTATTCATTTGCGTATCAAAAATAATGTCCAATTAAATACAAATAATAGATTTTATATACAGGGTGGAAACGTTATTGTGTTCATTCGATCCATCTCAAACTATAAACTAGTATAGTAATTGCTATATGTATTTGGCATAATATATTGCCTAGTTGGTATAAAACTGAAGTTTGGAATTGATCGAATGTGAGTAAACTTAACGTTTCCACTCTGTACCTGTATGCAACATGACCAATGTTTCTGTTTACAGCCAAAAATATAAAAAGAAAGGAGATAAAAAGAAAAACAAGAAGATCAAAAAGAAGATCAAGAATAAAAACGCTGTTTTAACTAAAGGAGCACTGAAAGGGTTTGATGGCATCAAGGTTTCTATACCTACAGCCGACATTGACATATCGGCTATAGTGCCCCGTATTGCAGAATCAACACTGAAAAAGAAAAAGAAGAACAGTGCCAAAAAAAGAAAAGAAATGAGAAATTCAGATATGAGCCGTAAACATGACGCCAACGATGACCACCAGATGACAAATCAGAAAACGGATGTCTATGAGTTTATGGATAACGATGACTCTGATATGGCAGAATTCAGACCTTCGGCGAAGGAAAAACACAAGTCAAGTGGCAGAGATATGCCGAGCACGTCTCGGGGGCCAGCTCCGGCTGATAGCCCTAGTGGCTCCGACAACGATGACTTCGTGTACATGTCTGACGACTACCTATGCAGCGGCGAAGACACTGAAGGCAGTATGCATTCATGCGAGCTACCGCCGCGTGTGGACTCTCGACGTACTCTCAAGAAAAAAGAAGTCCATGAGAAGAATGCTATGATGGGCAAAATATTTAAACTTAATACTATTCGACCAGAAAAGAAGTCACCAAGTGCAAAAGATTTGACGAAACCCCACAAAGCCAGTTTAGATCAATTATTCGATAGTTTGTTGGAAGAGGAGCCTTCGTCATCTATGCTTAAAGACGACAGCGATATAATAACTTCCGAGAAAGAAAGAGATATTGATCGGGTATCAGGTAATGCATCGTCATCCAGCGAAAGCCATCACAGTGATAAATGCATACAGACCGATACATTAGATCTGTTGGATATACAGAGACCAAAGCATAAAAAATCACGAGACAATGGACACAGCCGCTCCAAAGGCGAAAAGAAGAAGAAAAAACATTCTGTAGAGGTGCCTGTGCCTCCGCCGGAGTCAGATCGATCATCGCCGGAGCCGTGCGATAATGTTGCGGAATCGGAAGCTGCAAAAGCGGCTGCAGCGGCTGCTGATGAGGAACGCAGCCGCCGACTGGCTGAGCGTTTGGAAGCAGAAGAAGCAGGCGTGGCCAGACAGCGTGCGCGACGTAAGTGTACTGTCGGCAAGCAAAATGTCCTAGCAGAAACATGGAGCTCAGAGTCTGAGCCAGACGATCGCTCAACCGCAGCTGATCCCTCCATTAGCAAAAAGCGCAAGCCGCGCCGCTCCGTCGTGCCGGCACTGCCCAAGAAAATGCGGCACGTCACGTTCCGCAAGCAGCTGACTGACGAGAGCCCGGAGCCGGAGCCGGTGCTAGAGAGGACATCTGTGGAGCGAGATCACTACAGCTGGTGTTCGGAGGATTCGGGCGACGCGCCGCCGCCGCAGCACGGCTGGATCGTCGGCGCCAGCCACAAGAAGCTTGTCACCATGCTAGCGCAAGCTAAGCGGCGCAAACGCGACGATAAGCGCCCTCCATGCCTCGATTAAATTCACCAATGCCATTTCTGTACATAATCTGTAAATAATTTCTTAGTTGTATATATATTTTACCTTTCGATGTCATTTAAGGCATTTGACCAGTAACGTGAAATTAATTCTGGATTATGTTATTATCTTTGTACATACTGTAAATGTTTAGTTTAATTTAATTACTATTTTGGTGCGACGCGACGAACTCATAGCAATTGCAGCAATTGCAATGCGAAGTATACTTGTTTCTACAATTGGCAGTAGTTTTCTATATCGTGTTTTACTATTAATCATAAAAAAAATATTTTATTTTATGTTTAGGTAGTCAAATTTATCTTCGACTGGACTTCGTATTTAAATACATAACTACATACTTTAATAATCATATGTGTCACGTAATAAGAAATATACTTATAAATCCCTTGCTGATTGATATTGATGACTGTGTATTTTTTCTTATGTATATGTAAGAGTTAACGTTTTGTTTATTCCATGCAATTGCCGATGCAATTTACTTAGGTTGAATTTTGTATAGATAGATGTATTTCGCACGGGGCAGGCCAGGACCTGGGCCCCGTGTTGTTAGTTACCTAAATGTTATATCTACCTATAATTATGTTCATTGTGAAATCTCAGCAGTTGTTTTATCTAGTCCAATGAAATGAAGACTAAATACTTTTTGGCAGCCTTGATATTATGCGATTATTTTTATAGTTTGCAAAAAGACTAATTACTTATGTTTATTATACAACATTACAGGCCACTATTGCTTGTGAGAAAATGATAATTACCTATGTTTATGAACGGTGAGAACGATGACTTTGAATTCGAAAATAAAGCTCAATGTTGCAAAATATCTACAATCTGTTTTTTTTATGTAATTTTATTGTTGAAATATTGTCCGCCTACATTCGACATCCTGTCGTAGCATAATGCCTTTTATTCATTAATAGGAATAGAAAAATACATATATTAACTGATACTAAGTTATGAAGTCGTTCTAGCGAATGCGGAATTTTCTATGACCTTTATTAGACAAATTCTGTCCCCCTAGCAAAGCGCTCCAAGATAGACATGACGAGACATATCAGGGATTGGTAGGTCGGTGGCGAGATAAGTCGCACGATGTGTGACATAGCAGCCAATCACAGCACGTATTTGTTCTAAGTATATCGTGTATGTTAACGCGCAGGGCGTCATTTAACACTGTGTTAAATGGCAGATTCAGTGCCTACTATTGTTATTAATATCATAATCGCAGTAGTAGGAACCAAAGTCTGCCAACTGTAATAAGTGGCGAGCCCGGCTCTTATCGGTAACTCTTCAGCTGATCCATTTCGCAACCCGCATATCCCATATGACTAATTTTACTCTCTGATTTTGGAAGAAATACAATTTTGATATCACATACTTGTAACAAACTCCATCTATTGAGCTTGGTGGACTTGTTGAGGTGTATTTTACAAGTTTAAATTAGGTACATACAATAATGGTTTGTATAAAACGCATATATTTTATATACAAATGTTCTACATTGCAACAAGCACGTTGTAGACAAGATTTATGAAAATGGTTTCTTTAAAAAAAAAAATAAACCAATGAGCGAGTCCAAAGACGAACGATCAAAGAATCAAGTTGTACATGTACCTAGTTGCATCTCTTTCGTTTTAAACTATATTTGACAGATTGATTTTATTAGAATCTCTCTCAATTA